>CM037833.1:18350932-18355932 GCA_021234535.1 Stichopus chloronotus | reverse complement strand
CTATTAACACGGTATATACCACCCTCTTTTAATACAGCCACTCTGGCTGTGAGGCAGTCCATGAGGGGAAACTCACAAGAAATATTTGTCTTGGAAATCCACACTGAAAATTAAGGGCTGGGTAGCCCAGGGCCTGTTCATGCAGAGAGCCCAAGTTTGAGATGAACCCAGCTAAAAAAAGAACATTAATTGTCACAACATTGGTACTGTAGGTGCCTGTTCAACACACAATGTATGTATCTGTTAAACTTAGTTACTGTTAGTAAAAGTGCTTATATCGATAGCAGTAAATAAAGTTTCTATAAAAGTCTTAAGGAAGGAAATTCATACCAATGTTATGTTTCTTTTTCAAAGCCTTCAAGGAGCTGACTTGGAAACTGACTAAAGCTTTTTGTTTTTTTTTTCCACATCAAACTAATGAAGTACAGGTACAGTATATATGGAAAAATGCAGGATCCTAGCTGAATGATAGGAACATTTGAAAATAAAATCACTGATTCCAGCAAGAGGGAAAAGACTCATATTCTACCAGAGTAGACTATCTCTATTTTCTTTTGCAGGGAAGTCAAAGGTCATTTAGGGCCACCAAAGGAGAACATCTTAACCTATTAATGATCTCAGCAACTGAGAGTTGAGCTGAACATTTGTACTATAGTTCATGATAAGTACTTGATCTCTGTCAAGTTTTTGGGTGGTCAAAGGTCACAATCTTGGAACTAAGTTCTTGGGAAATTTGCTTTTGAAATCCGGTGACCTCAGATGTCCATTATAAAGCAATAGATTTCTTTTAAATCCCTATAAGGCAATCACCACATACTGTACTGTACCCCAGTATGAAGTGCACTCCATCAGAATATCAGAGTAATCTTGAACCATGGTGACAGCAAATGAACTATGTCCAGTATGACCTCCAGCAATTCTGATAGGATTCTTCCTCTTACCATAATGCATCTGCATTCTAAGGTTGAAATACACTCAAGCTTCCGACAGTCTACAATCATGTTAAGGGTTTCAGATTCTGATCCCTAATAACCTCTGATGGTGCCCACCTTCCCTCACCATCATCATCTACACATTAAGTATGAAATTCATTCAAACTTTCTACAGTACCTTCAGATTGTGTGTCAACAAGATTTTCAGGGTTTGACCCCTGGTACGGAAACCCCACATGACTGTTTTGACAAGTTGCAAGATATGAAAACTAAATGCTACTGTACTTACTCCAAAACTCCCCTGACAATAGAAACATAATCTTCATATCTGTTTCTTGTACAACGACATCAAACACAACGGCATCACTGATTTCTGCACCATCACTCTCATCGACGACAATAATGTCCTGGTTGCGATCAATGCCAAATTTTCTTTTTTACTAAATTTAAAAAGAAAGGTATATATCAGTGATTCGACAACGATTTCAAAACTTGCATCCTGGGAAGCAACGACCTAGAAAAGCTTGTGTCATACAAAAGACTCTTGAATCTGCCCAATCTCATATGTATATACACTGAAAATGTTATGATGTATTTATACTGTACTGGAGGTAGTGCACTTAGCCTGTGCTACTGTATATGCAGCAGTTAAGCTGCACATATGCAGAGTGCTATTTTAACAACACAGCACTGTACCCAAAACAAAGAAAATTATATTTAATGTCCAAACGTAAAAAGTATGTCATTTGTATCACTTAAAAAGTCTTAAATAGTCTCCTGGTCGACAAGACACATTGCACTTATCTTTTCACCTCCTAAATGATTTGTGTTTGTTTCTAAGCACAGTGCAAACCTCTCCTCCCCCCCCCCCCCTTTACTACCTAATAACATTGGCACCATTCACAACAATAGTACTACAGTAAACCAACTTCAACAAGGCCAAACAAATATGCCGAATATGCAGTGCTATGTTTCTTGTTGAAAGGAATATCACCCCCATTTCGACGTTTAACCCATTGCAAATTGACATTTTACTGGTCCCCGCGCGGGCTTCTGACCTGTCGAAATTCTCAGATAATCTTGGACAAAACTGTTGGGACACATACGAGATTATAACCCTTAATTTTAGTTGAGAGGATAACATGAAACGCCGCACCTTTCCAGCGATAGGATTGAATGTATACTGTGAACAGTAATCCTGTAGCCAACATTGAAAAGGCGAGCGGGGTGTCCGAAGGAGTTTTGTCCAGATTGCAGCCTCCATGAAAACATGAGTCGACCACTTCACACTGTGACCATAAAAAATATTAGAACATTAGTAGATGGTTAAAGCTTTGCAATAATATTTTGCTATGTGTCTTTCTTATTATGCTACATTTTGCTGTTGTCTGGATTTGAATGATGCATGGAAAATTAATTTTGTAATGAAGGTGGCAATACACAACACAATGTCTATGAAGGAATCTTGAGTCAATCACTACCAAAACAAAGAGCAAATAAAATACAACAAATTACCACGGTAAGGAATAATGTTTGAAAATAAAGAAAATGAAAAATTTTCTTTCAAATTATCTAACGAAATCTTCATTAAGGGCATTATCAGCACCCCTGTTCATAAATTAAAGGGTAGGCCTATTCTACGTGGTAACAGTCTTTCTATTTCCACATTCTGTATATAACTGAGACCTTAACCCTTAACATAACATCTAACCCTTAACATGACCTAGGCCTTCTCCTCCACTGCTTTTCTTTATGTTTGTGTCAAACAAAATATGGTGAGGAAATAGATGAATTTTCACTCGAAAGGCTGAACGTAAACTAGTCAGCACCACTACGCCATATTTGCAAGCCATCGACTTGAGTGAATGATGTTGGATTTTGCTGTTTTTTTGCTTTGAATAGTCACCTAAAACAGTTCTATGGGTAATCTTCTAGGTAAGAGTAATTACGTATCATTTAGTCATAATGAAAGTACTGTATGAATGGCTCTCGCCAATTTTGGGAGCATTTTGTAGAAACGCTTTAATTGGTCAAAGATTGTGTTAGTGGCCAAGGGCTGTGATATCGAAGTGAAGAGTAACGTGATCGGCGGCCTTCGGCAAAACACTCTGCACGAACTAAGTCTCATGAGTAGCCCGCCGTACGTACCTCTGTGCGCGTATACCGCACGCGTACACGATTACGTACGTACGTACCGTATAGGCCGTGTGCATATCAGCCTTTCACCTGCGGCTGCAGGCGATATAGCTGTTGCCCGCGAGACTATTGACCAATCAGCAAATTTAACTCACTAATGACGCATCGCACTTGCGCACAAAGTCCTTCATATACAAATAACACACCAATAGTAATTAACTCCAACTGGTGCACATTTTTTATTGCATATTAACCGTTTGGTGACTTTCTGACCTGTGTTAACCCAAAAACGGTCACACCGTCCGGGTGTAGAAATTTAACACCACCATTTTTGCAGTGTATATGCAAAAAAACATGTCTTTTCCTTGTTTACAAAATTGAGAGAAAATGTATGACTTTTCCCGTTCTTCGTAAGACACAAAAATAAGAAAAACAATGTAATGAATAAGAAAAAGAGTACGAAATAAACTTTATCAGACATAATTGACATAGATTTTACACTTCCTGGTAAACATTAAAAGAGTTATATAAATTAAATTAGAAACTGAAGTCACAAATCCTCCACATTTAGGAGAAGTTTTACAAGGTAATTGTTGGAAATATCACTTCTTCTGTCTGAGATGTTGCCACACAGCAGTGGGTGCACATGATAGGTATTCCGTCCATCGTAATGTTTGGTAAGATCAAGGAAGGAGACAAAGAATCAGACAGAGGAAAAAAAGAAATATGACTTCAGTAACGTCAAGCAGAAATTAAATCAATCAATGTTTTGTTAAAAGTCATGACTGCTCAGTCATTACTTAGATCCATCCTGTAGTCAAATTCGAACAAAAAAAAAATGTGTGAAACGCAATCCGAGATACCGTATGCGAGAAACAGTAGTAACTCTCCAGTGTACTTTCATTTTGATTTTACAGTTAAAATGTGTTAGAAGCACTATTTCACAACTTGCAATATTTATTGCATAGAAGTCATAGGCTATAATCTTCCAGGCTGTAACTAGATGGTTACATGTAGACCAGACGGAAAACACCACAGAATTAAATTACATTTAAATTCGAGTAACCTTAAAGGCAGTACCATGACACTAGTCAGTTTTAATTCTCGCCAGCCACATATTCCTAAACCGCACCGCACTTTCCACTGGTGAGCATAAATTGACCTATTGTGATCAACAAAGTCCTGCCCTGTCTTTACTGACATTTGTCTTTACTTGAATCTGTTGTCAGTGAAAGAACAGAACCAAGTTGTTACTTTTGCCTACCCCTTTCTCAAAAAGTACACTAGCTTGGGGTGATGAGTGACTGAGTTTATTCTACGTATGAAAACAAATGAGTTAATTGTCACTGTTAGAAATCATGGAGCTACACTGTCTTTTTGAAAGCATATCCTAGTCGGCTGATATGTAATTAATTGGGAGAGCCATGCAAATTAATAAGTCGTCAAGAATTCCCATCTGTACTTCTTTTTTTCCGCGTGGTGTCCAGGAAACTTGGGTGGTAGAGGTAAGCCCCTCCCCCTGAGGCTCCGAGATTCTAGACATGAGAGCTAAAATGAATACGAGACATAGACATTAATAACTCATATCAAATGACTTTTTGTGCTATGGAGCTATTAGCAGGTGTGTGGAATGCTGATGATAAATTTAGCAGGTCATCGCCACTTAGACCGGTACTCTGCCCGAGTGGATAGAGGTGGTGGCATTTTACACGATGAGCATGCAACCGAAAGGGTCTGAGTTCGAGCCTTGGTCCTGTTAGAGTAGGATGGGTTTTTCATCTAAGAGTAATCTAAGGTTTTCTTTGCTGTATCTGACCTTGTGAAAAGTTTACCAAATATAGTTTAAGATTGAAATGTCGCAACCGACCGATATAAATTGTAAATTATACGACATAGGCTCGCTCCGTAAATACTTATCTGGTCGTTCGTGTG
>CM037833.1:18078522-18346456 GCA_021234535.1 Stichopus chloronotus | reverse complement strand
ATATGCATACATCGCAAATATGGATGGAGTACGAGTGACCCCCTATGACATGCGCACGATTGACTGATAACATAATGCTTTGGCGGTAAAATCGAATTGACAACGTTGTACAATCGTATACCGTAACGTCGGCGCAGCTCAGCCGGCCGTACACGTATAGTACGATCCGAGCGCGCGCGCTCGTACGTACACGTATGTACATCCGTTAGCTAGCGTATAGTAGCTAGGTAGCGCACAGAGCTCTAGAGATCGACTGAAAACAGTTGGATGAAACTCCTTGATAAGAACCTACGTTTTACTCTATTATACAATTAAGTATCATACTTACAGGTAAGTTTTTAATGAAATTAATTTGTAACTTAACGCTGCATTATTTTGGCATAGCTTACAGTGCACAAGGTCAAGGTGTAACTTCAACGATTGACATAGCCTATAGGCATGTAGCCACGCCTATAGCGAGCCTAAGTATAGCCTACATTTCAGACCAAGACTCAACAGTGACCATGACCAAGAAAAAAAAACAACGTTAGTTTGTCGATCTGTCCGCACGCACACATTTTTCCAGCCGCATGAACTTCTTTATTATTATTACCATCAACAAAAGTAGAATGTTTAACCCTAAAATGTCTTGTCCCGGCCGCCGAAATCAAGTCTTTAAGCGATGTCTTTGCAACATAGCAGTATAGCCTCGGCCTTCGCCATTAGCATTCATTCATACAGTAATGAGGCTCCCAAAAACATTTTGCAATTTGCTGTGCTGCTAAAGGGCCTTCACGGTTCCTGTCTAGGCCTCAAAGAAAAAAAAAAGGGGGTGGCTGACACACAGATTCTCTGAAAAGCTTTATAAAAAAGGAGCTGAAAAAGCCAACAACCCAAAACCATGAAACCAAGAAAGATCAAAGTCAGTGTCAAGCGAATTCGATTAGGGCCTAAAGGCATTAACGTTAGGAATAAATTATAAGTGTTTCTACGGGTCCAAAAAAATCGGGGACCGAGTACCCGACGTCCAAACCCGTAGGGTTTACCACCTTACAAAAACTTGCCAATCAACCAGCAACTACTCCGTCTTATGTTTTAACAATTTGGGGTGGGTGTAGCCGAAGTAAAGCAGGGTTTCTTCTTCCTACTGTTTTCCCTTCGTGCCCTACAACATTTCCCCGCGATTTTTATCATGGAAAAAACATTTCATTTCTGTTCATTAGAAAACGTATAATTTTCATTCTAATTAATAATAAGACGTTTCATGGAGACAGATGATGTGTACATCGCCGCGCCGTAAGGCGAGCACAGTTTGTACACAAAAATTACGTACACGTAAGTGGATAGTACATACTACGGCTTTTAACACTACAGCAGTACAGCCACTCTGAGAAAGTCCCAATGGTTAACTCAATGGGATTTGGTAGTCGCGAATTTGTGATAGGCTCCGCCCACATTTAGTAGTCTAGGCAACGAAAATAAAAGTAAACATGAGCGAACCGCTACATGTTCCTGTGAGGTAATTACGCGGGACATATGGAATAACCAATCACAGGCGACAATCTTGTCAACAAGCTGCTACGTAATGATTGAAAAGATGATTGACAGGTGTTTCTGACAGAATTTTGAGCGCGTGCTGCATGCTTGTACTAGTAGACAGCTGCCCGGGCCGGGAGCTACATAGGTACCTTTTCTGTGTACAATAGGTTAGTGGTATTTTGAGAGTAACTGTACTTCTGACTACAGTGACATGAAAGATCGTTTTTTTTTTGTAGAATCATGGATGAATTCACGAAATATCTTTCATGAAAAGACAAAAAAAGTAAGGATGAGAGACTCTGAGATGGAAAAACTACATCTTTGTAGTGGTGTCCTGGGAATTGTTATACATTGAAAGCGTTGATTTATGCTCATCCAAATTTACAGTGTGAACAATCAAAGTTAAATGATTTTTTTTATTCCTTGCAGAAGCAAAAGGAATCTATGCGATGATGTCGTGTATGGGTGTATGTATGCCCTTGTTTTCAGGTGGGATCGAGGACTGAAACAATAGATTTTAGGACCTCTGTAGAAAATTTAATAGATTTCTCCGGCCCTCTTAAGATTAGGGTTGAGGAAGAAAAAACAAAATAAAGCACAATAAGGTCCTCTGAATGAATGGAAAACAAGGCTGTATGTGTCTATGTGACTCTTCGCTTGTAAACACGATATCTCAAGAAGGGTAACCATAGCTGATCTCATACTTGGTGTGTGGGTTGGTCATAGTAAGTAGATGATCCCTATCGTTTTTGGTGGAGGTTAACGGTCATTTGAGGTCACCAGAGGTCAAAATGTGAAAACATTGTAAATACGATATCTCAAGAACAGTAACTGTGACTGATGTCATACTTAGTGTGGTTTGGTTATATTGAGTGAATGATCCCTATTGTTTTTTGGTGGAGGTCAAAGGTTATTTGAGGTCACCAAATGTCAAACTGTAACATCCTTGTTAACACAATATCTCCAGAAGTGTAACTGTAACTGATGTCATACTTGGTGTGTGGGTTGGTCATATTGAAGAGATGATTCCTATCGTTTTTGGTGGAGGTCAAAGGTCATTTGAGGTCACCAGAGGTCAAACTTTACAAATCTTTTAAACACAGTATGTCCAGAAGGGTAACTGTGATTGATGTCATACTTGGTGTGTGAGTTGGTCATATTGAGTAGATGTTTCCTACACTTTTTGGTGGAGGTTAACGGTCATTTGAGGTCACCAGAGGTCAAAATGTGAAAACATTGTCAACACGATACCTCAAGAACAGTAACTGTGACTGATGTCATACTAAGTGTGGTTTGGTTATATTGAGTGAATGATCCCTATTGTTTTTTTGTGGAGATCAAAGGTCTTTTGAGGTCACCAGATGTCAAAATGTAAAAACCTTGTCAACACAATATCTCCAGAAGGGTAATAGTGACTGATGTCATACTTGATGTGTGGGTTGGTAATAATGAGCAGAAGACCTTTATTGTTTTTGGTTGATGTCAAGGGTCATTTGAGGTCATCAAAGGTCAAAGTGTAAAAATGTGTAAACACAATATCTCCCGGAGTCTAACCTTGACTGATGTCATACTTGCACTAAGTAGAAGACTCCTTTTGTTTTTGGTGGAGGTCAAAGGTCGTTTGAGGTCACCCAAGGTCAAAACTTGCTAACACATTATCTCCAGAAGTTGACAGATGCCATACTTGATGTGTGGGTTGGCCACACGGGGTAGGTGATCCTTATTGCTTTTGGTCGATGTCAAATGTAATTTGAGATCACCAAAATAAACTTCATTTTGGGTTAAAGGCTTACTGATGTGGTGTTTCAAGAACAATAACTGCAGTTGATCTCATACTTGTCATGTGGATACTCTTACTCATGTTTGTTATAATATAACCATGTCACAAGGAATCACAAAGCCTCTTGGCTTTCTGGTCTTTATATTGTGTCACTATTTCTATTCAATCTGTGCAGTATGCATGTGCAGTATGGAAAATGTAAAAAAAAATGTATGCTCAGAACTGTTTTTTCTTTTCTATTCAAGGTATACAGTTCCCATTTCCAGTGCACATCCAGCAACAATTCCAATTGTGGTCCGAGGGTGAACTGCCATGCCATAGAAAAACATGGTTTGCATGGTTTTATGCAGCCTGCCTGTTGTGTAAATGGTGAAGCATGGTGTACCATGCACAAGCAGGATGCGCCATGCTCATGCATGGTGCGACATGCTCATGCATGGTGCGCCATGCTCAAGCATGGTGTATCTGCAACAGCAAGACCGTCCATGCTTATAATCTCAAGCATGGTAGACATGCTTCAGCATGGTACACCATGCTCAAGCATGAAAACATTTTATGCAAGTTTCATGCAAGTTACATGCTCCCATGCAAGCCATGCTTCCACCATGCTATTAATAAGCATGGCATGGCATGCTTCCCCCACGCTATTAAATAAGCATGGTATGCCAGGCTTCCACCATGCTGTATCAGTAATAAGCATGGCGTGCCATGCTTAAGCATGGTATGCCATGCTTCCAACATGCTGTCACCATGCTTAAAATAAGCATGAAAACATTCCAATTCCATGCAAGTTCTGTGCAACTTCCATGCAAGTGGATAAGCATGTCATTGCATGTCATTTCTGTAAGGGTAGTGTTTGATGACAAACACCAGTAGTGTCAAATGTTAATACAAGTTGGTGTTTAAATGAATCGTCATTGGTGT
The DNA here is from genome assembly GCA_021234535.1 of Stichopus chloronotus. Classification (NCBI taxonomy): domain Eukaryota; kingdom Metazoa; phylum Echinodermata; class Holothuroidea; order Aspidochirotida; family Stichopodidae; genus Stichopus; species Stichopus chloronotus. The sequence continues at coordinate 18,342,234 of CM037833.1, read as the reverse complement.
ATAATGGTAACACTGCAAATGGTGTAGAATAAAATGTATTCCGCATCTTGGTGTTAAGTTACACCCAAGGTGTTGCAGAATATACACACTGACTGAGAATCAAAATCTACACCACCGGTGTTACTTTTAACACCACGATTTTTGCAGTGTACAAACGTTTTGCGCACAAAACGATCATTTACTCATTTTATACCCAAATTTCTGAATTGTTCCCACTAAAGTAATCCTTATCGGTAAAGCTTCAAAATGATATGTCTAGGTCTAAATAACTCATTAAATTGCAATTTTTATGCAAAGTACATGATTTCTGAAGACATGAAGACATGGCATCATAATGTGGTAAATTTCCAGGCCCCCCGACCTCTTGCCCACACCTACACCGCTTAATTACAACAAAACCTATAAATTGTAATGAACCAATTCCTCACACCCTTGCTACCTGCAACACGTACGCAGTTCCCAAAACCAAGTTTAGCCGAATAACTATATTTGTGACCTCACGTAATAATTCTCTCAATTACGTAAATCTGGAAAGAAAAAAACGTTTTTTGGCCTATAAGAATTACTCTCTGAAATTTATGATTTACTACAAAAGTAAGTAATGTGTCCATTAAAAAAGGACCCTACGGGAGTGTCAAAAGTATATGAATATCTCTGATCCAGTTTAGCCAACCCCGAATACTAGGAAAAGAAAACCTTGAAGATACACCATGCGCCCCCGCACTGTAACACATTTGTGAAAGTAACTTTGCGATATGCAGTAATCGCATTTAAGTTGCACTTGCTATCTTAAGGCCTCTTCCCACATGTATCCCCAAACCATAATTGACAAAATGTTGATATGTTCCTTTTGTTCGATACCAGGATAAAAAATATTCACTGTTACTCAGTTTACTACATTATCTTAAACGATATGCTTTTGTTGGAGTCATTGAAACCATTTGTGTGTATAACGAGTAGAGACTTTCCATTATATACCTTGCTCCAAACATCCGGTGATGTACCAGAGAGTTACAGAAACCAGATTTACCCAGTAAAATGAAGTTTTACTTCATTAACAATGTTATTCTTCATACGTGAAATTTCATCACACTCAGTGTCAATCACTGCATTGTTACGACAATGAAATAATTTTTAATTAACAATAGTATTCAACTGTGGGCAACAAAGACAAATGAGTAAGTTCTAAAAGACATAATCGCATATCACCTAAATAATAACTCATAAAATATGCTTTACCGTTTAAATCTCTGGAATGCAGTTCTGACAAGAAAGATCCATACAGATGAGGTGGCAGGAGACAGTACCTAAAACTGACGAGAAAACATTGAAATTCAACAGTCGTAACTTCATTGGAATCAAATCACGGATTACGAGTCTGAATAAAGAAGCAAACATCATCGTAATTAATTGATGATTAATACACTGAAATATTACACATTAAGACAAAGACGAAAGTTTTATGACTATTGAAAAACAAATCATGAAAAGAAACCCCAAAAGAGTACAGAACCAATTAATTAAAGAACACTGTGAGGTTCAATCTTTGTTAAAAGTAACCCCACATAACACACTGTGCCTGGTAGGCGCACATGCAACATAGAGAGACCCTAAGCCTAAGACAAAAGAATATTTAGGAGTAGAAATGAGAAGGGGGGTGTATAATCACATACATCGGTCCAGAACGCCCACCCCCCGCCTCCCCCATCATCATGTCCACCCCTTCATCCCTTCAGGATCACGTAAGTTCTGATCACATAAGTTCTAATGTATTAATGTACTTCAGCACATGGTGCAAAAATATAGAACTTAAAATTCAGAAGGTGAGAAGAATAACTTTATACCGCCCTCTCTGGGCGGATCACGTGAACTTTACCCGTTTTTAGGAATCAAGGACACATGGTATGCAACACAGTGTTTTCGGTGTATTAACAGAGTGAGCCTAATATTAAACGCATTTAGAATAAACCAAAGTAGATTTGAATATTTATTTTTCTTCTGAGCTGAGTTACAAATTACAGTTCATTTAACAGCTGTTTTAGCAACAGTGCAGTTACTGCTGAAACACTTAAATTAAACATATAGAAGGCTCTTTTTTCCCCTATGATATGTCTATGAGAAGATGAGGTGGAATACAGTCATCTCAAAATATATTCAATATATTCATAGAATATGTCAACTTTACGCTATATGTAACCGAAAAAAAAAAAATCTTTTTTTTTTTTTTTTCTCATGCCAATAAGCAAACTAATTTTCCACAATATTTTACATTGACAGGTTGTAAAATGTACGTCAACCCAGACAGGCTTAGCTTTCCAGACAGTATACAGTATTCATAAACAATATTGTACGCTCAGGAAGTAAACAAACGACGCGCGCGTGGCAAATACCGACCAACGCGTCGCTATTTATAGTTAACCATTGTTCACGCGAGGATGATTGACAGGCGGCAAACAAAAGAACAGAAGAAGATAAAAGTACGCGCTGATATACTGAAACCTTCAAAGAATAGATGGAAACAACGCGCTGTTACGATGCTAATAATATTATTACTATTGTGTAGGTTTACAGTATATGTAGCACTGTTATGTGTTTGTTAATAAACACACACACAGGCACACTATAGGGAGGAAAAATAAGATAGAAAAATGTAAAAGACCTTTGACGGTGTGCGCGTATGTTCGTGTATATATCTGTACGTGTATGTGCGTCGATGAATGTGGAGGAATGTATGGGTGATATAGGGCTGTACTGTAATTGCAATATACAGAAAAAAAAGAAGTAATATACCGCCCAAAATACGAACTTCAAGTGATCATGTTCTTTTCAATATGTTAAGAACGTTATGCGAATTCTATGTACAGTTTTTGCATTGCACAATTGTTTCTTTTTTTTTGAAGGTGGCGAGGGGGGGGGGGGGAGGAGTTGCGAGTAAAGACTGGTGCCGTAAATGTGTGATTGTTGTGTGATTGAATGTGTATTGTTAATGTACTAGATGGTTAGTGCTTGGGCCTTAGAAGTGAGAAGGCTACAATTGTGGTATGTTACTTTAAACTTGACAATGTGATAGGTCAACCTGTTACCTTCTGTTTCTTCTTCTAAAACTAAAGGTGTGAGAAATAAAATAAAAGGATGCTGTCTGTAATATTAAGACTTTTTTTTTTAATGCATAATGAATGCAGAAGACTAGCTGGGAAGTTTGTCTTTGCATTTTTACTTACCTTTCCTTCATATTTTAATTGTATTTTAATTTTGCTTTTGGTTATTTTTAAATATAAGAGTTTAGAGATAGAAATATATAGAATTCGGCCTTTTTTAAAGCGGGTTGGATTTGGATGTCAGTGAAAGGTTATTAGGAATAAAGTAGGCCTACATCAAGTTTACAGCTAGACAAACTTCACGGTGTTGAGACGAAGTTTGATCTCCTGGCTATTGTCATCATAACGTTGGCAGTTAAAATATCGTATATATTTTTATTTTTACTTTTTACTCCTTTATTTTACCAAAACCATAGCTAAATATCTGTAAAAACGATAAATTAACCACTCCCAGCTAGCACTCACCTACATCCTTTGCATTTCCCTTTAGGCTATTAAGTTTATTCAGATTATATACAGATAATAAGGTAATTAGAAAGTATATATATATATATTTCATGAACCAGGGAGTGTTTATTCCACAATTTGTTGTTTACATTTTCAGCATCACACATATGAAAAATATACCTTTTAATTACCTTATTTACTTCCACTGTTTAATTCCTTCTTATTCAATTTCCTTTATAATATCCCCATTAATTCTGACTCTGTGCTTACCTTAGAACCTTCATTTACATATCATCTACGTAATCATACATTTCATTAATCCTGTCCTTGTTTTACATTTGTTTATTATTTTTTTCTCTATTTTCTCGTCAATATTTGTTTACCTATTTCATTAATATTATACTTACTACACTTCCTTGAATCTCTCCCATCGTGTCAGATGGTTTAATATTCTGTTAGCTTCATCTTCATCTATTTTTCTCCCTGCCTCTGTCTCTATCTCCATCACCTCTAGTGATGGGAGGATTGGTAGAGAGATACCAGAGTTGAGATGAATACTCCCATCGACACCAACAGAATGAAAGCACCCTGGGGATAGAGACACACCGAATATGGGAATCTGAAAAAAAGAAAGAAAGAGAAGAAAACAAAACAAATGATAGAATATATCATTGATAAAATATACAGTCAGGAATATTGAAAAGATTGTACAAAATAAGCAAATGATATCAGTTAATATAACATTGATTAATTTCTTTGCATGTTGTGGATAATGTAAGACTGATGAATGCATTATACTATCTATGTTAAATAATTAACAGAAATATTAATTAATAACACGATGTTAGAATAAAATGCATGACATGCTTGTATCCATATAGCCGGTACAATGTTGATGTACAGCATGGATTGTGTGTGTGTTAATCCTGTGGAGGTGTGACCCAAGGGAGGGGTGTGACCCAAGGGAGGGGTGTGACCCAAGGGAGGGGTGTGACCCAAGGGAGGGGTGTGACCCAAGGGAGGGGTGTGACCCAAGGGAGGGGTGTGACCCAAGGGAGGGGTGTGACCCAAGGGAGGGGTGTGACCCAAGGGAGGGGTGTGACCCAAGGGAGGGGTGTGACCCAAGGGAGGGGTGTGACCCAAGGGAGGGGTGTGACCCAAGGGAGGGGTGTGACGCAAAGGAGGGGTGTGGCTGAAATATCTATGGGGTGTGCGTGACGAGGGGGGGGGGGGGGGCTGTGGAGAGAGGGTCATGTGCGTCACAATGCGTCATCATTAATATTCATGAGTGAATGTTGTACATTAGTTCTATTCATTGCAAGAAGTTCTATGTTAATGTGCTGCGTTTAGTTTACTGACTCTAGGTGAGCATCTTCAACATTGTTGATATTAATTACTGGGGAGGGGGACTTTGAACAGCTTAAACATATGATTGTAAAAACAAAAAGAATCTTTCATATCATCTGGTTTTGTTGTCGTTTGATAGGCTAATTAGTGTTCCTACCAATATGTTGTTGGCTCTTGTTTAATTGAATATCTAGATGAGCATTAACGGATACTGATAATATATATTGTGAGTTACTTCTTCAAAATTTTTTTAAATTTTCATACATTAGATATCGAAGTTCCCAGTTCCAATTTCAGACCATATTTTTGAAGTGGATGATTTTAATTCTTCTCAGTCGGTATTCTATGACCGAAAATAAATCACTAGTTAATATTAATAGAACTTACATGACAAGCAAATACTACAAAATAATTTTCAGCTGAGATCTTTAAGAATTACTCTTCAAGCGTTCTTAACTGTTAGTGGTTACTATGCCTAATATTACACTCTTTTATACCACTCGCGGGCCCAACATTTATTGTATATCTCTGCACAGACTGAGTTAATAATTGATATCTGAAACTATTCTTGTTCAATGTATTTATAATCAATGTTTCTAGTTTTTAATTTCAAACAAACTCACGTCATGCTTAGCTGCTTTCACCAGTACATCGATGACTGATCTCTGTACTGACTCACTGGTCTTGTTATCGATGACCACAGTCTTAGAGCACAACCGTCTTATATCCTCGATATCGGTAATCTGCAACATTAAATGAAGTACTATTTTAAAGCATGTAAGCATAAAGAAAAAAGTAGCTAAGTAAAACCTTTTGTGGGAGTAAGCCAAAAAATGGTTCGAGAGATGCTTGTCTGCATTTTCCGCTGATTTATACCTTGTTCGGTGAATTTAAAAAAATAACATTTTGGTCGAAACAAAAAAAAGGTTGATGTAAAAATATTTAATTTGTGACTTCATGCCTGTTATTTTACTGCAATAATCACCTAAGTGTGGATGGAGGGATCTCGTGGTTTCAGTATTAAAACTCTATGTCGGTTGGCAGCTAACTCTACAAGTTTAGATTGAAATTGGAACCTTCCACCCCCCCCCCCCCTTCCACAGAATTGTTCAGATGAGAACACCAGGTTGGATTTTTCTGTCAGAGAAAAAAAAAATCCCTAAACTTGTTACTCTGACCTGGCTAGTGATCGAACTAAGGGATCGAATCAATGGACTAGAAACATCAGACTAGATAACACCATTTTCCACTCGGCCACAACACTGGTCTAAATATTGAAAATTGTTCAGGCTATTGCTCTGTCATGCTATCATTGCTCCTTGAAAAGAGGGTTATTGAAAGTAACGCTGTTAAAGTTACGTTGTTAATGACGGTATGGACAAGTGTGGTTCTAACTAGTAAATCGGTAAAAGTGTAATTAATATATAAATACTAGATACGGGAACAATTCGAAAATTAAATTGCGTTTTGAAAGTCTTAGATGAAATCAATTAATTTTTGTTATAATTAATAAGTAACAAAGAACTAAAGTTTGAATTCCGGTCTTTGTATCCTGATGAATCAATATCGTTACCAACCTGTGTCCATCTACCAGTCCGCATATCAACTTGACTGGCTTGATCCAGTCTCACAACTGTAAGAGAATAAAATGAAACATGCCATCAAATAATGATATTTACAGTCTCTTGATTTTTTTATTTTTTTTTTATTTTTTCACCATCTGTTTCATAATCGTTTCTATGTGTAGTTACCTTTGCAAGCAGGTCAACAGACTCTGCAAAGTTATGCCAACTCGAACTTGTTGTTGAAAATGTTAACCCATAATTACACCTAATAACAACATATTAGCTATTTACAACCGGCTCTTGTAGTTACCGGATTGATCTCTATACAGCAGGTTGTATCAATGTTGTGTGTATGTGTGTGGGGGGAGGGGGGGGGGGGGTTGGAGTTGACGATGGCTTCGTGGATGAGTGATGGTCATCTTGGGGGAAGGGTCTAAGAGTTGGAAGTCCACCTTGAGGTTGAAAAATTTTTCCTTAGGCACGGTGGTCTAGATGCGAATTGGCGCTACATTTCATGATAGATATATTTGAATCAGTGTCGGCGAACGGATTTTAGATGGGGGGGGGGGGGGGGGGGGCAAGTGGAGGAACAAAGAAAAACAAAAAAATGCGCCAGGCACGAAACTGAAAACAAGGCATCAGCTTAGCGATTGGGGTCCAATGGGGAAAGCCCTGGTGGGCATCTCTAGGTGAAAGCAAAATAAATCTCGTGATAGGTACGGTATACTTGGATTCAAAGCGCATCCATTAAATGAAACTCGTTTAATTTCCTTTAGGTTGAAAAGATTAAAACTTTTGGCCCCTGGTGTGGTCCAGAGGCAAAGCCTGTTTGGAGTCCACGTCGCGAACCCCCCCCCCCCCGAGTTGATTAAAAGCATCTCTGGGAGAAAAATTATTCCTGGTGGAATTTCTATATAAAACAGGAGTGGTAAATGCAAACTTATGAAAGTAAACAGGAAACAGATATAAACTTGCACATATTTGCCAGGTCACTTTGACTGAAGCAGGTGGGGTGTCATTAGTGGATGGGGGTGGGGAGTTCTGACTGAAGGGCAAATCCCCCTTGGTGACACCGCTGTACAAAATTTACATTTTTTAAGGGACTATTTTAATTTAATTGTTTGATTTTCTTCCATCAAATATTCATTCTTAGACCTTACCCGGGGGATTCAGAATGGAAATGTGAGAGGTCGGTACACAGTATTGGAAAGATCTACAAACCCCACACACATCTTTTCTTTCATCAATTCTTTATGCTATGTCGATATTTCAGCCTTTGCACCTGTTATGTGCATGTACAATAACTTAAATTTACAATGTTATGTGGTAAAGTCTCCGAATAATAATCGTTTTCCACTATTATTTTCAGTCATTTTCAGAAGTCATTCTACCTTACTCGTCGTCGGGTCCAATCACTCAAATAAAATCTAAAATCTTTAACTCGGTGTTGAGTAAGATTACAATCTGACGGTACACGGACTATGTGTTGATCCTACGAGATAGCAGGGCAGTGCGTGCAAAAGAGTACCCCCCCAAAAAAAAAAATAATAATAATAATAATAATAATAATAATAATGTCAAGCAGAGCTGGTCTCACTTAAGGTAAAACTAAGAATTCTTGACAGCTGTATCTTCCCTTTTAAGGTCTTTTTAACATACCCGTAAGATTCCAGATTTTAATCCGAGTCCAACGGGAATAGCTAGTTGATTACAGCTAATAATAATAATAATAAAAAGGTGCAAAATAGAGTTTATTAAAAAAAAAAAAACAGGCTATTTACAAGATCACAGAATCGCAAAGTGGGTCTAATCCCTCAAGGACGTTAACCTCTAAGTACGTTACTGGTAATATTACCTAATTCTAACAGGGTAACGTTAGAAGTTAGAACTGTAACGTAAATGGCCTTTACAAGCCTCCGTAGAGAAAGCTTCTGATAGAACTGCTCAAAATCCTGAGTTAAATGTTATTATTGCTTAATTAAAAGCTAATTAAGAGACTTGGGTAGAACAAAATCATTTAACTATTGTAAAAACACATACCGGACATGTGTGCATGGTTTACATGTAAATATTATTGTTTTTATTAGTAAATACTTAAAGAGATTGTGTTCAAACTTATGCTCAATGTCATGATCGAATTCATATACTATTTTGAAAACTGAATAAAGATACTTTTAAAGTCCCGTACAGGGCGTTCAAGCGAAACAGAGATTACTTGTGCGCAGAGTATTCTTTTGTAGTACCTTGTTCTCTGGGTTATGAATCTGGTAGCCTAGCTACTGATTCACGACCTGGCATCGTGGGAACCTCCGGAGTGGATAAAGCCTATCAGGCCTCGGAAACGCTACAACTGGTGGCAGCGGTGGGATCCGAATCCTTCGAGGTAACTTCGAAGGAGATTGGTCAAGGAGGACGCCTGCGCTCTGGAGGAAATCTCCAAAGGAGGATACCTGCGCTCTGAAGGGAATCTCTGAAGGAGGACGCCTGCGCTCTGGAGGAAATCTCCAAAGGAGGATATCTGCGCTCTGAAGGGAATCTCTGAGGGAGAACGCCAGTGCTCAAGAGGGGGTCCACGTGGGAAGACGCCAGCGCTGTGGAGGAAACCACTGTGGAGGATGCCCGGCTGTTGAAAGAGACGAGGGGTGCTGCAGTGGATGCTTAGGAGAAACTTCTGCAAGTCGGCACGCTATGTGGAAGACTGCAGAGGAAACTGCTTGAAGAAGGCGTACACACAGGAAGAGATTTCGAAGACGACAATTTCTGGATGATCTCAGAAGGGAATCCGGTCATACTCTAGAGAGAAGTCGGGGAAGAGACTGGCGGGAAGTCTGTAGAGAATACTCTCTGCATTTACTAGATACAGAGGAAGAAACTCGTAGAAGAGTGATGTCGGAGACAAATTCCAGCGAACAGTGGCTGTTACTGGACGAGTACAGGACACCGTCCGTAGTATCCAGACCGTCTATGAACCCGTTCACAAAGGAGGAGACCAACCCGTTCGTGAATAATGATGCACCACCTGAGGTCAGAGGGGAATATGCTCCCTACTACCCCCGCCGAGACTCTGAACCAATGAATCCGTTTACCAACTATGAGCCCTCTGGTGGACACATGACGCCACATCAGCCGGTATATGGAGGCTATAACGGACCGAGGAACGACCTGTACGGAAACTATCACCCCCCTGTAAGACGTGCTCTCGCTCACCCGCCTACGTATGATGGATCGACCCCGTGGAAAGACTTCCTCGTGCAGTTCGAGATTGTCGCAGAACTTCACGGGTGGAATATTAATGAGAAGGCGCTAAACCTGGCAGCAAATCTTCGAGGGCCCGCTCAAGCTGTGCTGGCAGATTTGCCTGAAGTACACCGAAGAGATTATTACACCTTGACAGGAGCATTGAAACAACGGTTTGCTCCCGAAAACCAGGCAGAACTGCACAAAGCACTCCTACGTAACCGAAGGAGAAAACCTAAGGAGAGTCTACCAGAACTAGCCCAGGACCTTAGGCGAGAAGTCGCCAAGGCGTATCCAGATGCACCAAGCCCAATGCATGATGCACTGGCTAAAGACTTCTTCATCGACTGCCTGGATAACCCGGAAACAAGATGGCGAGTTTATCAAGCCAGGGCGATGAACCTGCAGAAAGCTGTCACTCTTGCAGTAGAGATGGAGGCTTTTGCGTTGGCAGAAGAAAAGAAAGGCGCCACTCGAAGACTGGTTAGGGCAGTAGCCACGACTGAAGCCCAAGATGGCAAGACTAACCAGGATGTGACCAGTGCCCTCACTGAGGCTATTCGAGCCGGCTTTCAAGAGTTAAAGGGAGAGATGCAAAAATCCAAACGGCCCAAGCCGGAAGACAGTGACTCAATGAAACAAAGCAAACAAGAATTTACAGGGAACTGCTTTGCTTGCAACAAGAAGGGGCATAGGGCCCGAGACTGTCCCGGAGAGACTCAGCAACCAAACACACAGGAGGGCCCGAAGCAGGAAAACGCGAATCTGTCGAGTTTAAGGGTCGAAGGTCGACAGTAGGTGACAACAGACCCTCCGTAAAGTCAGCGAAAAGAGGAGGAAGTAGCCGAGATATACTTGTGGCGGGAAGACTGGAAGAGGTTGAGCTGTCATTCGTAGTGGACACCGGGGCGGATGTCACCATTGTAAGACCAGATGTCTACTACGCTATTCCCGAAGGAGTTCGACCGAAACTGAAGAAGTCATCTGTGCAAGTCGGGATGGCAGATGGGAAACCACTTGAGTGTGCGGGCTACGGGAACTTTTCGCTGACTATTCAAGACAAGTCAGTTCAGTATGAGGTCTGGATTGCTGAAATCGAGGCAGAAGGAATTCTGGGTATAGATTTCTTGAGGGAGCACAACTGTCAGATAAAGGCAGGCAGTGGAGAGTTGACGATAGGAGAGCAATCGGCAAGGCATGATCAGCATGTGGAGCTGTCATGCATGCGTGTGCGGATTGCGGAAAATGTCATGATTCCACCGGGCTGTGAAGCAGTTGTACCGGGATCCCTGGACAGGAAATCTGAAGGAGTAGCCATTATGGAGGTGCTTCCTAGGTTTGTCGAGAAGCATGGGATGATGGTAGCTCGTGCAATGATAGATGCCTCGATGTCAGTCATTCCAGTAAGGATACTGAACCCGACCGATCAGAAACAGACCATCTATGAGGGTACCAATGTTGCCACCTGTGAACCTGCGAACGAAATATCATGCCGAGTGATAAATACTGGCCCTGCTGAGGAGGAGTGCTCCTAGGAGTCATCGGAAACATCAACGGAGATTCATGCCGACTTAAAGGAACTTCTCAACAGGAGTACCAGAAAACTTGAACCCTGCCAGACAGAGCAGGTTATGAACTTGCTACAAACATACAAAGACACCTTCTCCACTAGCCCTGTAGATATCGGAAGAACGAATCTTGTGCAGCACAGAATAGACACCGGAACAGAGAGACCCATTAGGCAGACGGCGAGACGGTTACCAGCTCACCGAAGGGAGAAAGAGCAAGTTGAAGTTCAGCGCATGTTGGAGTCTGGAGTCATCCAACCATCCTCAAGTCCGTGGTCCTCGCCGATAGTTCTTGTTACGAAGAAAGATGGCAGCACAAGATTCTGTGTAGACTACCGACGGCTGAACGATATCACAATGAAAGACTCGTACCCTCTTCCACGAATTGATGACAGCCTAGACGCGTTATCTGGGGCTAAATGGTTCTCCACGCTGGATATGAAGAGTGGATACTGGCAAGTGGAGATGGACCCTGCCGACGAGAAAAAGACAGCATTTGCGACCACCAGTGGCTTATTCGAATTCAACGTGCTTCCATTCGGACTTTGCAACGCTCCCGCAACTTTCGAAAGATTGATGGAGAGAGTGTTGAGAGGACTACATTGGCAGACTTGTCTGCTCTACCTAGATGACATAATTGTTTTTGGAAAGACCTTTGAAGAGGAACTAGCGCGCCTGAGTCAGGTCTTTAACCGCATCAAGGAAGCTGGACTGAAGCTCAATCCCAAGAAGTGCTGCTTGTTTCAAGAAGAAGTTGCATACCTGGGACACTTAGTGTCAAAGGATGGTGTCTCCACAGATCCTGTTAAGATCGAAGCAGTCAGAGACTGGCCAACTCCGATGACAGTCACCCAGCTAAGAAGTTTCTTGGGCCTTTGCACATACTACAGAAAATTTGTGAAGGGATTTGCCGATATAGCCAAGCCCCTCCACAAACTCACGGAGAAGGGGTTAAAGTTCGTCTGGTCAGATGAGTGTGACGAGGCATTTAAGAAACTGAAAACTGCTTTGATCAGCGCACCAATACTGGCGTACCCGACTGACGATGGAACTTACATCATCGACACCGATGCAAGTAACTTTGGACTTGGATGTGTCCTGTCCCAAGTTCAGGAGGGCCAAGAACGGGTCACTGCTTACTTCAGTCGGACACTAACAAAAACAGAGAGACGTTACTGCACAACGAGAGAGGAACTCTTGGCGATTGTGGCATCAGTGAAACACTTTCACCACTATTTGTACGGACGGCGATTCGTCATCAGGACGGATCACGGTGCCCTGCGTTGGCTGACATCGTTTAAGTGGACTGAAGGTCAGGTTGCCCGCTGGCTGGAAACCCTCAACACCTACGACTACGAAATACAACATCGCTCAGGGCGACTCCATGGCAACGCAGATGCTCTCTCACGGCGGCCGTGCACTGACTGTAGTCATTGCGATAACATGGAAATAAAATTGGAAGCAATCATCAACACCGATGGAGCAGGTTGTGGCGCCATTAAAGTCTGTGCCATTGGGGAAATTGATCCCGCCATGAACAAGCCACATGCCCACGTGACAGATGTCCCAAAGGAAAACTGTGAAAGCAGAATCACGATTGATGAAGAGAGAGAAACCAAGACTCAACCCTGGTTCGAAACTTACACCCAAGAGGATATTAGATTGAAACAGCTTGACGATCAGGATCTGGGCATTGTTCTGGGTTGGAAAGAAAGTGGCGAAGACAGACCACCATGGGAACAGGTGGCAGACGCCAACAATGCAGTAAGGAACTACTGGAGCCAATGGCAACAACTGGAAGTGAAAGACGGCGTACTTTACAGGAAGTTTGAATCCCCGTCAGGCGAGAAGTTCACTTACCAAGTGATTGTGCCTCATGTCATGAGAGAAGCCTTACTCAAACTTTCCCATGATCACAAGCTGGCAGGACACTTGAAAACCAAGAAGGCCATCGACCGGATCCGAAACAAGTATTATTGGAGTGGCTACCGGAAAGACGTAGAGAGATGGTGCAGGAACTGTGACCTGTGCAGTGCAAGGAAGGGTCCCAACAAACGAACAAAGGCCAGAATGCAGATGTTTAGCCCGGGCGAACCTATGCAGAGGATTGCCATTGACATTCTTGGTCCCTTGCCGAAGACGGAACATTCCAATCAATACATTTTAGTGATCGGGGACTATTTCTCGAAGTGGAAAGAAGCTTATGCCCTTCCCAACCAAGAAGCTACTACTGTTGCCAACATCCTGGTAGAGGAGTTTATTTGCCGTTACGGTATCCCATCTGAGATTCACACTGATCAGGGCCGACAGTTCGAAGCGAAACTGTTCCAAGAGCTGTGCAAACTCCTAGAAATAAATAAGACCAGAACAACTCCCTACTACCCTCAATCTGATGGCATGATCGAACGATTCAACAGGACCCTGGAAAGCATGCTGGCACTGGTTGTTTCCCCGGATCAACGAGACTGGGACCGCTGGCTCCCTTTCGTCATGCTGAGTTACAGATCTGCAGTGCACGAGTCGACAGGCCATTCACCTTATGAAATTCTAATGGGCAGGAAGGCTTCCATCCCTATCACACTCCTCGTTGAAAGCCCGAATCCGGCGGATCGAGTCAGTACCTACTGTGAATATGTTGACACACTTGAGATGAGACTGGACAAAGTGCGAGAGTCGGCACGTCGATATCTGAATATGGCAGACGTATGGAAGGCCAAAACCTACGACAGGAAGTCAGCTTTGAGAAAATACGAGGAAGACGACATCATCTGGCTGTATGAACCCAAACGCAAGAAAGGACTATCTAACAAACTCACAAAATCTTGGATTGGACAGGGTAAAGTCGTCAGCAAGATATCCGACGTCACATACAGAGTCCAGATGGGTCCACACAGTAAGCCAAAGATTGTCCACCACAACAAACTCTTGCCCTACGATGGACGAAATCCTCCAACATGGGAAGTGAATCGGCCTACTGGCACAACCGAGGTACATGATGTGGCTGCTTTTGATGATGCCAATGACCCGGTCACCATGACAACCACTGACGAAGTTGCTGTGGCTCCATTCAACGACTCTGTTATTACCACCGCAGGCGAGGCAACAGAAGATGGTCAGACATCAAACACTGACCCACCGATGTCAAATTCATCAACTCCTTGTCAGACCACCAACCCTGACCAATCACCTGACGGACGACGACCCCAGAGGACGAGGCGAACTGTTGACTGGTTTGGTCAACCTCTGCTGTACGGTTGATGGAAACGGTATCTACCTGCTATATGGCAAGGTGAAGGCCCTTAGGCAAGGTCATACGCTGCCATATAGTGCTTGGATTTTTGCCTAACCAACCTGATGACGACACCCACCAAGACGATTGATGAAGACGAGGGGCAGCAACCGCGTTGATTGTTGATTTCGCGTTGATAGGATGTGACTTAGGTTAGCCCGCGTCAATTTATGTAATTAGGTCACCAAGATAGGGATATTCGCGTCAAGGGCGCTACCAAGACTTCATCAATATCATTTATCACTTATCCTTTATTTTTATTTTCAAGGTAATGACGTATTGCTAAGTTTTTCTCATTCTGATGATTACTGTGAGATGATGTGCTTTATGAATGTACCTGTGCATAAAAGTTATCGGTGCATATATCTAAATGCTGCTCTTACATGGATATACGTTCACATTATAATGGTGTATATTGCTTACGATGGTATTGTTTTGTCACATGTCAAGTTTCGGTGACGTAATGTGTGAAGTACACTGTTTATGAATATTAATCGAAACACTGCCAAGTATGTTACCTCCTATGGAGAGTCCATCACATTGTATATATCCTGTAAATACTTTTCCATTTCCTTCGAACATTTGTATGAGACCTTTTCTTTACTTTTATTATTTTAAGTCCATTTCCTGTTTCAAGACTCGAATACCTTTAGAACTCGGGTCGAGTTCTAGAGGGTGGGGGGCAGTGTAACGTAAATGGCCTTTACAAGCCTCCGTAGAGAAAGCTTCTGATAGAACTGCTCAAAATCCTGAGTTAAATGTTATTATTGCTTAATTAAAAGCTAATTAAGAGACTTGGGTAGAACAAAATCATTTAACTATTGTAAAAACACATACCGGACATGTGTGCATGGTTTACATGTAAATATTATTGTTTTTATTAGTAAATACTTAAAGAGATTGTGTTCAAACTTATGCTCAATGTCATGATCGAATTCATATACTATTTTGAAAACTGAATAAAGATACTTTTAAAGTCCCGTACAGGGCGTTCAAGCGAAACAGAGATTACTTGTGCGCAGAGTATTCTTTTGTAGTACCTTGTTCTCTGGGTTATGAATCTGGTAGCCTCGCTACTGATTCACGACCTGGCATCGTGGGAACCTCCGGAGTGGATAAAGCCTATCAGGCCTCGGAAACGCTACAGAACGTTCATGTGTGGCTTTAATGACATGTCGCGAAGTAACTTACAGTATGTGAATCAATTAATTCGAAATCGTGCGGTAAGTTATATATGACTTAGGCCTAATGCATACAAATAATGTAGAAGATAAAAAAGTGATGATATTTTATTCACATGTATGGGGTATAATGACTAACTAGGTGTCATTAATCATACAGCCAATTCACTTTAGTTATCGTATCTGTCTTCGTTTTTCTTGTTTATCCTTACCTTTGACATCTTTTGTTTTCGCTAACGCAGGTATGGCATCACAACTAAAGAACTCGGGCAACTTGCAGAAATAGAATCTGATTAAAAGAAAGTGAAACCAATTAGGAAAGAAAAAAAGTAACGTATTCAGTCCACCCCTAATTTACAATGTGGCCAGTCAATATTTTCAAACATTTGGCATATCTTGTGTGTTTAAATAAATATGAACAACATCAACACGGTACCCTCAAAAAGGAGTAAAAATGTTTAAACTACTTTGCTCAACTAAAGACATTGAATGTAACGATGCATCAGTAACGATGACGTGAGCAGATAACATATTGATTTTGAACGGTAAGTTTTCAATTAATATAAAACAATAGTATTTTCCACTGTTGGGGAAGGAAACTGACACATACCCACCCTTACCCCACACTCTGTACGCCATTCTTAATGGGTTTGTAAATTATGCTGCAATTTTACAATTCCCAGATACTAGACTAGGAAGTGTAACCAGCTTCAAAGACATTCAATCATTAACCATGTACACTAATTGATGGATACCCTCTGCTTAGACAGAGTTAAGACAACAATTACAACTCTGATGGAGTTATTACACCATCCCGCTACTTCAACCCTTATACACTTCCTCGTTTAGAACTGGTTTATCATTTTTAGGCCAAAAATTGCTCACACTTTCAACATCAAATCGACGTGGGTGCCACATGTATGTTGCGTTGCTTTGTAGGGCCTAGGTAATCACCATGTGTCTATACCTAGGCCTAGGCCCTATTTATGTTCAGCTCAACACAGAAACAAAAATGCGGCAAAATATGCTATAATTCAAATAGAAAGTCAAAAGTTGAATGATATCACTCACCCAAGTACTTTAAATCTTTGAGACTGTAGTCCATACTTTAGTAATCCAATCACGTGATCCTCACTAAGCTTTGCTCTGTCTGCGTTGATCGTTATCTTCTCCAGAGATGAGAGGCTTGGTAACCTGAGACCAGACTGTAGCACGATATCACCTTCATCGACCTTACTGAATGACCCCCGAAGTCTTAGATCTGATATCGGTAACTGCAAAAAAAAAAAAAAAAAAAGTTACATTAACAACCGTTTATGAGACTCGTTCATAGTAACATAAAATATTTATTTTGTGCTTGTAATTTTCTTAATAACTTATGAAATGCTCGCGAAGGGAGACACAGAAAGTTAAACATGACAACAACTATAAAGCTGAAAAGAAATATCCACACATTGAAGTCAGTTCATTGCTGTTTAAATAATATCTCATTTCGTTTCCTCCGGACTAGGCTTAGGCCTATTTTGAATCCCAGATTACCCAGTCGCTTAGGCAAGACTCACGTTTGGTAGCTAATTTATCCACAACCGAAATTTTCCGTAGTCTTTACGTCTTCTGCGCTTGACCTCAAAACAGTTAACAAAACAATTAACTTAACACTTCTGGTAGTCAATAAACAGTCCTCCTGTGAGACTGAGATTTAAATTGGAGGCTTGAAGTAGAAAGGTTAAAATTAGGCCTAGGTCTGTCTGCAAACGTATATTACTAAACATTGCAAAATGCCATGGAAAGGTTGCAATTGTCAAGAAGCCTTTAATTGACCTAATCAAAGAATGTTGAGAAAGGCAAAACCATTCGCGAGTACGTGTGATAGGAATGTGCATATATTACACAGCCAGGGAAAAAGCTTCCTTTTTCCGGGAAATTATTTTGTTTTTGTGCGGTAACTAACAAAGCACGATAAAATTGCTTGGTCTCTTCCTATGGTAAATATGATTTTCGAGTTCAGTTACTAAAGGCATGAAGTAAAAATGAAGTAAAAAGCACAATTTCCACCTGGAACTTGTGCCAAGATTCCGATCGCACCTCTCCCCCATCGAGGACGTGAAGGGAACCAAAAAAAAAAAAAAAAAAGGCAAAACAAGGCAGCAAAGCTTCAGTCGATTTTTTGAGGTCTGCTTAAACTTAAAACTGTGCACTTCAAACTGGGTATTTCAAACCTACAGAAATCTATAGCTTCAACGCAGTTAAAATTTAATTACAACCGTGACGAAGAGGTAACTCTCTGAAAAGTGAGGGGAATAGACCCCCAGCCACAAGTGACGACTATTCCTCCACTTCCCCACCCCCTCTTCTTGCTGCCACTTCGTGCAATATGAGGAGCATATCAAAATCCTACTCAACTAGTTACAATTTTGCCCCTACATTGCCTCCCCAAGAGTAAATAAACACTCACTCAAGAGCTTGGGTGAACTTTCAGTACTACTGAGGATGCAAATTTCCTTAGTTAGATGTTAGTTTTTTGGTCTTTGAAGAAATTTACATGCAGGGATGACTTTATTGCGAATGGTAGACCTAAAAAGCATTTTACCGATTTAAAATGGCTACGAATTTAGTAACTTGCAATGAAATGCTCTTTATCCGTTCAAGTTCAATCTCCGTTATCCACTCCCGCCAAAATTGAACTTTCAATTTACTTTCCATCCTCACATGTCTTGTCCCATATCTAACATTGACCTCAACCTTCAACCTATTGAATAGGTTGCTATGTAAGGTTTTGGCAAGACTAACTCTCTTGTGTATAGTAATATTAGGTGTACTAAAAAGTAAAAGATACAAGCCTGTTTAATACCTTGTTCCTTACATGTTTGGTATGTACCCAAACAATGTATCACATGTGTGAAAAGTGTAATAGTACTGCAAAGTTTTACTCTATAATCTATACCGTATTCAGTTCTACTGTATCATTAGTTTGAAATTACGTGTTCATCAAGGTTTCATAACACCGAGTGACAAAATAATAATCTAAAAGATGACAGAAAGTTAAAGAAGACATAATCAAAGTTCTTCATAAGCATTACATTCGTACCAATAAATGCTGTACGGTAACTCTGATTAGCCGCTGATTATACCTGACTACCTGTTTGATCTCAGGGCAGATTTCTTCAGCACAAACCTCGAAAATTTAAAAATTTCATACGAAAAAGTCAAGTTAGTTTCCAAAATTAATACTTAAGTTCTCCTAAAGCGCCAAGTTAATTACTACTTATCAATTTTGCGGATAGCATTCTGAAAAGGGAATACTTTGGACGGGCTTTGCGGCAAACTATGCCCGCCTCTTCTCTTGGCAACTCATCATTGTCTTTGCCAGTTTGTCTGCTACCTTGTCCCCATGCACAAGTCAGGCACTAGCGGTGCCATGGAATGGGGGAGGGATGGGTGCCAAAGACGGACTAGACTTCATATTTTCAAGAGAGAATCTTTTTTCACAAATATCAGAAACTGCACTTAAGCTACTAACTGCTGTAGCAGGTGAGGTTATGCATAAAAAGAATATCTTTGTCCTCATTAAAAAACTCCACTCCGCATACACTGGCAATGGTAATATAACTAACCATGCCTGAGTGTTTCAATAGGAATGAACTACAAGGTATTGCTTTCACTATACTACAATATGTGGGGCCAACTACGGGTAAACTTGAAACTAGCAGGGAAAGATTTTGACCTTTCTAACCCCGCTGATGACGCGGCTGTCATTTTGGCATATCATATCAGTTATTTATGGTATCCATTGGGTTAAAAGAATGTGCTTATCTGTATTTTCATATTTTCTTTATTCCTTGTCCTGTTCTCAAAATTAGAAGTTTGTTTTGGGTCTTCAGTGTTCCTACAGAACAATTGAAACACCGAAGAAACAACCTTCTGCAAAAAGTAGAAATTTCCATCCATCCTCTCTCAGCATCCGGGGTGCAATGGAAGTGTAAACACATACTTCAACCAAAATTAGGTCCGTAACAGAGTGGTTTCAAATAATCAGTGAAGTAGGTTGGAGTAAGTTGTAGGTGCTTTATTTTTACATGGAGGTGTGTGTGTGTGTGTGGAAGGTTTTTTTTTTTTTTTTGACATGGTTATATTAATCGAAGCTAGGATTCTTGGATTTACGAAGATCGTCGTGTGAGTTTTGTTTTTTTCATTGGGTTGGTGCCGAATAGTTGCGTATACGTTCTTGTGCACATACGTAAAGTGCACAGTCATTGTGAAGGTGAACGTGACGCAGACATTTATTGTTTTGTTAAGTGCTAAGTGCCATTTTAGCCTGCTTGCAATATCCTCCTTATTTGATCCTAGTGTGTAACATCGAGCACCTTTCGAAGTATTGCCGACTTTCATTCAGAAAAAAATAAGGGATTTGATTGATTGCTTCAAGTCGTTTTGTAGATAAGAAAAATGCTTACACACCATTAAAGTGGCATTATTTGGCTCATTTTTACCCCTTCACACTCACCCCTTATCCACCGCGCTGATGCTCTGTCAGACCATGCTGCAATGACCATTGCAATTAAAAACTCCGTTGTTTCTACAGTGCGATTTACCTTAAAATAAGGTCACAGCTTTAAAAATATTGTAATGCTTCATTCAGGACGGACAATAATATAAAAAGAAATACAAGGAAAAGCAATAAAATTTAAAGATATTCACGTAGTTGTGTCTGGGTGTCATCACAAATTTCGGAATGTACAATAAACCCCCCAAAATAGATTTTGCTTAAAACTAGCTAACTCCCAAATAGAACACGATCCTGAGATATGGTTTTCCTCGATAAAAATACCTACATTGAATGTATGGAATATCAATTTTCTTCAGTAATCAAAACCTTTAAAACCACTCCATGTGACATTTCTTTTTTCAGGTCGAAAGGTATAGATGCATAATAGGATTTTTTTCCTGGATTGAAAGAAAGAACATTCTTTTCAAGGCAGGGTAAAATATGCTCGTCAAATCTTTAAACTTAACAAATAGAAACCGTACTGTTGCACGAAAGAAAAACATTCATCATTTATTTGTTTTACATCACTGTTTCACGCCAAATTGGCCTGGAGAAAAGATTAAGAAGATTTCCTGGATTGAAAGAAAGAACATTCTTTTCAAGGCAGGGTAAAATATGCTCGTCAAATCTTTAAACTTAACAAATAGAAACCGTACTGTTGCACGAAAGAAAAACATTCATCATTTATTTGTTTTACATCACTGTTTCACGCCAAATTGGCCTGGAGAAAAGATTAAGAAGATTTCAAAGAAGACTAAGGAATATGACTTTTAATAATAATAATCATAGCAAGACGATTCCCAAATCCACAGTAGTTTATTGAGTCGCAACATAGCTTGAGTGCACCTCAGTGACACATTCCATGGGTCAATACGGTATAATACATGGTCGAGAAACAACTGTGATAATGATTATGTGACAGCAGGGGCAATCATCCATACAAATGTAGAAATCAATATATTATTCACATAATACCTTTGCGTTCATTTTGCAAAATACGTTTTTTGCACATGAAAATGAAGATTTGTTTATTGTAGCAAAGAAAAATTGTCACTTTTAAAACAAAATCCAACCCTGTAAATGTTTGTGTCATCAAACGTGGTTGTCACATAACATTTCTTTTTTATGAATTTACTTGAGATATCTCTTTTTACATGTGGTGTTTTACTGATGTGAAATGTTATTTTTTTTAAAACACTACTCTTTAATGAAGTGGGTGTATCTATAATATGGCCATGCCCCCCCCAAAAAAAAAAATAATAATAATCGAGACGGATTGAACTTTCCTGGACTCCACATAATTTAGAGCACATTGATTTTCCATTGTCATATTGATGTTCAACTGTACCATGTTGATATTTATTCTGGCATATTTAATTTTTTTTTTTTTCACATTTTGAGACACGTGGTGTTGCGTAGCACAGTTCATTCCTGGACACAATCACATGATCCTCAACGCGAGGAATTTCACTGACATGTGTGCTCCCTTTTGTTTGAATTGTCAACGCTATTACCAGTCATCAATTCTATTAATCCATGCTAACTGTTACAGCCCATAACGCAAAGTGAATCCCCACAACTGCAAGGACAACATGTAACTTTTATTCTGACATCAATACAAGCCTTTATCTATCGTACTGATGACTTCTCAGTTTTGGGTTTTGGTGGCAATATTAACGGTGCGTGAGGACCTACTTGCAAATCCGTCTTCTATGACTCACCTGGGACCTATTCTTCAAAACAATCAGGTGACCTTTTCGTGACATTGCTACTGTAGGTTGTGTTTTCTAAACTTCTGGGTACCCCGCCTATCTATTTTTGAACATGCCTGTGCGTGCCGACGTAGTTTAGGGACAGGGAGATGGAAATACGAGTTAGGCGGCTAGCCTATAGTGCATGATTAAGAAATCTGCAAAATTGGAGAGACATATTCATGACACTGAAGTCTTGAAGAAAACAGTCAGTGTCAGGCATGTATGCATAATACCAATCAACACATCGACCGTTTTGGATCTACAACTATGCAGGTTACCGGGTCGTAGGTTTAAATTTTGTGTGCGTGTGTATACTGGCTTATCTTGATTTCTCAATGCATTGGTTTGCGACCTCGGATGACAGTGTGCGAAACGCTTAGCTACCTCCTCTTTCAACATCAATGAATGTACCTGGTGAGTTTTGAGATCTTCTTTTATCTTGATGTAAAAACAAGAGTTTATCATTTTCTTAAAACAAGGAAAATGATAGTAGAAACACGAAAAAAGCAAACAAAATGAGGCATCTGCCAAACATACATTAATGTGACAATTAAGGATGACAAATGTCTGAATGCTTTGTCATTTAATTGTGATCCAAGAGTCCACTTTAATTCTGTAGACAGTCGAAGCCATCGTCGTGTTATACAATTTATTCCACAACACATGTTTCAGGGTGTTTATCTCTGCAATATTCAAAGTAGACAACACGGTATATGTATTCTGAATTCCAGTTTATCAAAGTGGAAACCAATTAAAATTTGGAAAAAAAGCAGAAGAGAAAATGGAAAATTTACAAAACTGCAAATTTTCGATAACAAGCGGACAAGTACCGCGGAGCCTATAATGTATAAAAAAGTAACCGATAATGTAAAACTAACCCGATAAAGTAGTGACAAATTCACCTATAATTAACACGAAGCCATAATATAGTAAAATATTAACTAATCATGTAATTACAAATAATGTAGTGATGTAGTGAGATGTTGTTAAACCTGTGCAAGGTCAAAATAAGGTCATGAAAATAAGTAATGATGGCGAATACTCCTTGAATCAAGTATGCAACATGTTATTTTATGTGAAACGTGACCTTTCCTTATTTTCAATAGGACGCGTGAAAATAAATTAGTAAATATTTTAGATCTGATTATGCTAGGTGCCTGTAATGGGGACATTTAATGTACAGGTATTTACAAATTGCATCATTTGTTTAAATAGTGCTCATGATATGCTGAAATGTAAATCGTGTTGTAAATTTGGTTCCTTTCAAAAATCAGCAATTTTCACTCAATTTACAAAAAAAGGGATATATCTTGATTATTGTGTTCTCATGTAAGTCTTGGCAAAATAAAACGTAAATGCGGAAAGAACTCTCAAGGTATGCTGGAAACCCAAATTGTGAGGCATTGTTTTCAATCAGTAAGTTTTACTAAGTAGAAGTGTTTGTGACGTTTCGAACTGTTCAAAATAAATACTTTCATTACGTAATGAATATATAATTAATATGCCTCACCCCATTAACGTCGACTAACTGAAGCGTTTATTGCCCTTGAGTATTTTAATAATGCTACCGTACTCCTTAAAGTAAACACCTTGCAGTGTTCAAAATATTTTACAACGTTTTAAATATATTTCACACTCTAATTCTTGGCTTCAGTTACATTTTTAGGTTCAAGTCATAGACTAATTCCCTTTTTGTATACATTGTGCTTGTAGTGCGAATAATTTATTATTTTTTTTAAAGTTAAACAATTTTATATCTTCTTTGGTAAATTTGAAAATGCTTCATGGAACCAGAGCACACTGCATGCCAGCTCCATTCTCCATGTACTTTACGCGCATGCAATGGAATGAAAAGAGACTCATTTTATAGCTACTTAAAAAGTGTCAGTTAAGAAAATATAGCAACAGGCTATTGCATTGTAAGTAAACCACATTCCTCCAGACCAACAAAGTGCCACATTGCTCATAAACTGTAATTACCGCAATTCCACACAAGATGAAACTAAAGTAACCTCTACTGACATGGAAATGACATTGTGAATAGCTGGTTGCTTGGCAACAACTCACTTGGGGGAACTGTAACCCTCGCTTCACTTAAAATTCTGCAGTCACATCTGGAGCTTGTCAGCTGAATAGCACGTGTTCAGTGTCAAATTAGTCAGTAAATAATGGCCAAAAGGTCAACAAGGTTTGATCTTGTTACACTTTCGTCTGTCCTAGGGAATCATTCATCATATTGACGATGAATGCATCTTGAAAGGGTAATGCATAAAAGGTGAAAAATTGTCCGTAAAAATTGTGAACTTTTTTTGAAGCAAAGGCGTGGCTTGCATATTGCAAAAGTGTAAAAATGGTGTAAAAGTACACCAAAAAAAGTGTAATTTTACACAGGGGGTGACAGAAAGTGTAAAAATCTCTGTTTCTAGTGGTTGGACTATCCGTAATGATTCAAAGAAAAGCCAAACACTAAATCAAAACCACAAATATTAAAGGGCAATTTCCACTATCAGTAGCTGAAAGTCCCATATGAACTGAATCCATTCATGACCCGTTTGAAAGTTTTGCCAAGGTTTATCTCTCTTAAAAAATATTAAGAAAGTATCAACGATTAAACTTTCATTAGCAATGGCTTTTGTTTTCAATTATATTTTGTGTCTTATTTTACTCTCATCATTGCAGTTTTGAACCACATAACCAACCAGTTTTCAAAGAAAAAAATATTTTGGGAAAAAATATAATCCATTTTTTTCATTCCGTATCCCTCAACCCTTCAAAATGAGCAGTTACACTAGAAGACTTGCATTAGAGTTTACAGAGATTCGCAAATGTGGCCAGATTCTAAAATTCAGTTAGGGAAATTTCGAGTTTCCTTTTTCCGTTTAAAATCAATATGATCTCGATAATTCCATGATGAAACTCTTACGACAGTTTCCCTATTGAGGTAGGAATTGGGATTTTTTTCTGCCTGAAATTTGATTTAATGCTAGAATATTCCTTTAAGGTGGGCTTTCTGTATGGAGGAATTTTTCCAGTGAAAGAACAATCATCCAATTGGAGCGCCACTACCGCAGAAAACTGAGCAAAAAGGAAGCCCATGGTTTGGAGGGCATGGGTGAGTAGTGTGATTTTTAGGATGAGTAGGGGAGGGGGGCATTGGGAATTTATATGGGGTGGCACATGACCACCCCCTCCGTAACTGGCTACACCCATGACAGGGATGGCAGTGGCCACAACACTGACTGGTGCATGTGTCTGGTGGTACAACACCAGAAAAGGGGCTGAGGGCCTGAGGGAGAAGGTGCCTGCAGCGGCTTACCTGCCTGCAAGCTCAGGCTACCTGCTACGCAATTTTCTTCCTGTCTATACCGGAAAGAGGCGCAACGAAAGAAAAGGTGGAGCAGACAGACATAATTCGAGCGAGAAAACTGTATTCTGAAGGATTCCTGGACTCCGTGAACTATTCAAATTTGAAGAAATCCAAAATATATTAGGATACAAATTTATAAACCTTTCTCTTGATAAATTCTTTCCTTAGATTAATTAGAGAAACAAATATAAATTGCACAAAGATTCACGAACGAATTGACACAAATTGCACTATAACAAGATATACCTGTATGCAATGCACATACCTCTTTGACCTTATGTAACTCCAACACCTAAACAATTAGACTGTACTTCTCCATTGCCAGTGAAACAGCTAGGGAGCTGTGTGGGAAAAAGGGAGTTGCCCTCCACACGCTCCTTTTTTTATAAGACCACAAATTCTTGCATACTGGCATGCAGCAATTACGTAGGCATGTAACAATTACATTACATAAACACGCAACACAGGTGACATTTAATTTAAGCCGTGTAAAATACAACTACAATAGCACTTTCACCACACTGTCCAAGGGGAATTTTGTTCGACCAGACCACATGCATAAACTACAATGGGGGAACTTAGGGTGAGGGACAGGCAAACTAATTAAGCGACCAGTAAACATATTTCAAATAATTGGATAGAGGGTTCTAGGTACATAGTCTTCCACATATCACCAGGGTGAGGATGAAGCCACAGAAACAGGTGAATATATCCTCCACACCTCCATCAGGTCTACTTAAGGTGGCCAGCAACTACACTGACCTACTAATATTTCTTCATCCTCGATTTCTTAACTAAGTAGGTTGAAACTGCTAAGGATGAGGCTGTTATTTTTATATGAACTGCCACTTACTGGCAGAAAGGGATTGGACTGATTTTTTAATAGCACATCAACATCTGCATGTTGTATAGCATCTTAAAGTTGTTAAACTCCTCTCAAGTACTAGTCTGATTTTTTCATTCCCTTAACTGCCTCAGAGACTATGAAGAAACCCCAATAGCTAAAGATAAATGTACAACAGTGATAACAGGAAAGTCCAGCAAAATTTCCGATTCTTTAGTTTTATTTGAAGAATACCGTTGAAAAAAATCTGTCATCACATCCTCCAACACTATGAGAGATTCAATTGAATGTTCCCCTCACATTAACACTCAAAAATATCATGAGTTCCCATTTTCCATTCTAACAATTAACTGGCATCTGCAAATTAAAATAAAAAAAAAGTCTCCAGTAAAACACAAATTTTAACTTTGTTTTGTCCATTGGTGTAATTACTCGATGGTAGATCACTTGTGACTAACTTTTTGAACTTTCCTACTCTTTCGTTTCACAGTCAGGCCTTGTAGTTCTCTGTTCCTATACTCAACCCCATAATGTATACGAATACTGACAACTAATGAGACGATTTTTTCTTAATTCGTTCAGAGCACAACTCCATATTCTGGTACTCCTGTGTATCACATAGTGCTTGATTTATCAGATGAGATATGTTTTTTCTGGTCATTTTGATATTGTTAAATTCTGCACGAAACACATTCTCACACACCTCACAAAACACTACAAACAAATCAGAAGGTACCATCACTGAACCAAACTCAGATGCACTTGTGTCATATGCCTTATGGTGGATAAACAGGAGAGAAGGATCATCTAATTGTGCACCAGGTTTAAGGAGAACTCCTCTACAAATCTGACATGTTGACAGCACTTCATGTGAAGTTAGGACTCTGTGACAAATATGGCCTGCAATGCAAGCAAGTGTATTCACTTCAGGAATATCAAGTGGGCAGTAGACTGTGGTATTAGTTTGCCCAGACCTGTGGACAAGTGAAGAACATGGATTCTTTACTCTGTACTTGGTAAGTGTTTTCAATGTAAGAATAAACCTGTCCGTATCTGGGGTACAATTTGCCCCCACAGCCGGTTTTATCAACTCAACCATCATTGCCATTCTGAATGCACATCTGAATTCCTTCGCGGAAGGATTGTCCCTAAATCCTCCATTTGGCGTATAGTTGAGAACAAATTCTCCATAATATCCTGATTGAGTCTAGATGTGAACAAAAAACTAATGTTTGTGTTTTCTTCCATGTCCTGCCACAACTGTGAAGCACAAGCAATTGCAAGATGGCACCCTTTTAAAAATAAAACATTTTTTGATCCAATCACTCTCAAATTCTTCAGTACAGGTAAGCAATTGATTTGAAAGAATGACTGATGCGAAGAATTGTTCGATATAGGCCTTCGTAATTTTTTGGCATCCTTGAAATATCGGCTATTAAATGCATCAAATAGACCATCAAGCAATGCAACAAATTCAGCTGTATGCACGGCCTCCCCTGGCAGTTTCCCAAGAGCTCAGTATGTGTAGATGCCAGCAGCTACAGAATGACTTAGCACTCGGGCAGCTTTGTCTACTCTCATTTTTGAGAAGCTATTGAGCGAGCACAAAATGACCCTTTGTGAGCTTGTGAGCCTTTCTAATGGGCAATGCAGAGTCAAAATCGTAAAAGTCACGAATATATGACCATTGAATATGCTTCAGACTACCATTTTGTCCTCTGACAGCAAAGACATGCTTTTCTAAATTTGACCTAGTATCTTAAGTAAGTGTGGGGGGTCATGCATACCGAAAATCTTGGAATCCCCATGGACAAAGAAGGGATGATCTTCTGTGATTCCCACGTTCTTGTAGAGATGGACATTGCTTGAACCTTGGTCACACACTACTGCCTTGGGCTGTAGTCCAATGTCTTTTATCTTTTCGAGACATTCCTTTAATAAGATTTCTAATTTGTCAAAAGTAGCACAATCTTTGGACAAGAAGTATCCCAAAGGTTGTTTCCACTTTCCTGTCAGACCACGGACCATGAAAACCAAGGTATGATTTGCAGCCCTGAGAGTGTTCCCAATTGTTCCAAAATCCTCAAACCCCTCCACAGCATCTTCTGTAATGTTCTAAGACAAACCCACTTGAAGGCTCACTTAATCAAAAGATACTACACAAAATTTCTCCATTTCTTTCATTACTGAAACCCTGCTCTTTAGAAGATCAAAGATTTTTGGAACGAAACCTGGTTACACTTCAACAGTTCTTAACCATCTGTGCAATGATGCGGCTGATGGAAGCGTGAAAATTCTCTGACAAAACTGATATGCCGGCGGGCTTTGGTGGTAGAGAGATAAGGCTATCACCTTATCCGAGTATGTCCATCTTCGTCCTCTTGCCCTTCGTCTTCCTGAGGAATTTCGTAACTGTGAAGCAAAAAAGGAAAGAGCTGGTTCCTGCAAAAATTCCCCAGCTTGCATGATCAACTCATTAACTGTTTTTGACTTTTTTGTTTACTTTCTCCATGGCTTGTTTCAACTGCTCCACTTTTTTTTTCTGTGTCAAAACTTTCGCTGCCTCTCCTCCTTTAGCATTTTGTTTTGCTCATCAGATGGTGCGAATGGAGGATTGTCTGTGTTACTTGAAGAAACATCGGGGAATCATCCCCAGGATCTTGGTACTTGCAGTATGAATGATCTCCACGTATTTGATTGGTCACTGCAAAGAAAGCCAAAGGAAAATAACACGGTGAATGTCTCATACAACATGATCATGACCACCATTATTTTTTTTTAGTAGAGTATTCGAAATGAAATCATCATCAGGTAATAGACATGTTACCTATAACTTGTAGGTTTGCAACTTGGTGAAATCTACTTTTAGTACTTTGTTAGCAATTGGTGATGAGTTGGATAGGTCTACAAAATGTAGGTTCTAACTGATGTTTTCCTTGATAAACCCCACAAGAAACTTCTGAAAAGCAGAATATCTGTTTCATATGGCAATGTGCTCCCCTAAAGTCTTTCTAACATGATGCATTACACAGTTTTATTGAAATTGGACAATATTGTTGAAAGTGGTATCAATATTCTAAGTTGGTGAATCTTCCAAGTGTTTAAGATCTTTGTGCAAATGAAACTAAAAAGGAGGTTTGAAATTTACAACCAAATGAGCAAACAAACTGGAAAACAAAACAAGAATTCAGCAGAGTGTGAAGCAGAAGTAGTGTCTTGAACTGCTGATAATATATGTAGAAAGGGTATTCTTATGAACCATGAATGCATCTTAAAAACAAGACGTTCATCTGGTTGTGATGTATCAACAATTAATTCATCACATACACACATCTATTTTGGTGATGTCTGGAACAGATTTGTTTCTTAAATTTTCAAAAACTGATGCAAGGTTATACAAATATCCAAACAATATATCACAACATTTTTTTGAAATAGAAGTACAAGTTAATAAAAAAATCCTACAACATAGATTCATGTTAATTACTAGGCATGAAGGTAGAGGGAAACCTCACCTGGAACAGAATTGTCTGTGTGAAATTGAAGAAACCAATAAAAGTATCTTCCCTTCACACGTTTTGAAAACGTTTTGTGTTAGCAGGACAATTCATTGCTTCAGTTAAGGCTGAATGCATCTACTAAATGTGTCACTGGAAAAAATGTGTCTAGTATATTAAGCAATTAAAAAGCCATACACTGATTAGGATGATTCAGTGGAGGGGTGGGGTTGGAGGCAGTCAACTGCCATTTTCCCATATCTATGCCCTGGAATTAAGAAACTAGTTACAGATTGAGTGTACTGAACTTTTTGCTTCTTGAAAGGATCCTCAGTGGGTGGAAGGTTCTTGTTTTTCCTCTTGATAGACCTGCTTTGGGAAGACAAAGGTTTTGTAGGGTTGGGAATGTCAAACAGTGTAGAGACTGCATTCCATTTCAACCTGTTCTTGGTGCACCTGTTGGAAAACCGGTCCAATTCAAAGTGCGTGGCACAAATACGGCAGTTGTGTGACAAGTAGTGTGGAGTTCTTTTGAGGAGATCTTGTCGTCTAGTATTCTGGACCCATTGCTGGCACCTGAAATAAAAGCAGTTGAAATGGCTATCAAATAAGCATGATAAATGGTGATAAAACCAACATTATTCCATGTATGACCTTCACATCATGTGATAGATAATATGCTCATACGTAGTAGGCCTATGCTGTCCACATGTCAGTATGTTGCTATGCTACTGCAAACTATGTTGCTTAAGGACTCACTTTCCAGAGGCAATATGTTATTATCTGCTACTGATATTTTGTAGAGAAAAACACCATTTTGAGATGAAGAAAGTTACAAAATTAGGTGGAATACCCGTGAGACATATTTCATGAATGAAATATTGAAATTCTAAAGTTTGAAACATTATCTCATTGATGTATAATAGTACACAAATGAACGTTTACAACAGCAATCATGTAGCTTTAGGCGTAGGCCTTGCCTTCTTTCCACCCGTGCGATTTGTCTGCATATATGCCTCTTCCCATGCCGGGGCCAGGTATCATTATACCTATGAATATACAAACACATTGTACACATGGTTTTGTACACAATACAGTACAGCACACTATTGTATGTACTACTAGGCAAGAGATAAAATTCTTTCTTCTCAGTGAGATTTCAGAAAAAAACGTCCTTCAAATTTCATCATTCTCTTGAAAGGACGTTTGGATTAAAATGAAAAAGAAAGCGACAGGAACTGATATTAGTTCGAATACAGACATTTTCCATTAAAAAAAAGAAAATTATGGGAGAAACCTAGTGGCAACTGACAGTTTGCAGTCGTGGATCCAGGATTTTGAGAAGGTGGGGGGTCATACCCCATTAGCCAAAGGCTCGAAGCCACGGAAGGTGCAAAGCCTCGGCAGGGGGAAGGGTCGGGGGGCTCTCCACTCCCCAACAAAACTGAATTCTAGATGCAATTTGCCAGCCTCAGCTGGAGGCCTAACGTTAGGCATACATTAAGCCTAGGCTAGGCCTGACCATACGCTTAGGCCCAATAAAATCATTCTTATTTCAACATGTAGCCTTACAAAACATATTCATACCTCTCCTTGTTACTGGGAAATTTGCAAAAAGGATAAATCATGTCTTTTACTTTGCCGATTCGTACAATTTATCTCCGAACAGTGGGCTGTACTCTTCTTCTCCAACGCCATAACGTGGACATCGATAGCAACCCGATCGTACGTACGTAGACACTAGTTCATCACGTACATCGCCGCGCCGATGTTTAGTTTGCTTACTAAAATGGCGGATGCTTCGTCCCATGACGTACTACGGCTTTATAAGTAGAGTAGCCGGTCTTGCGCCTTCGGCACTCCATTGTCTTTGCGTATGTCCTTTTATACGTTATATCCTAACGTCACTCACGCACATACCATTGTATAATGACACAATGGATGATTCATACTGACTGTCGGCGATGTAAACAACGCTGGCCTTGCTGAAAACATAGCACGGTTACGTTGCTATGGTGTAATACCAACAAGCATGGAAACAAATAATCTGATGTGGCACCCTTCATAAATGATAAATATGAAAATGTATAGTTCTAGGCACTGCTACATCGTTTCTTTGCGCTAACAGTTTAGGTTAATTGCACTCCGAAAAGCTATTAAAAAATGACAAAAACGAGATTGGAGACATATTTAAGCAAAATGATGATCTCTTGCAGTGCATTTTGTACAACGATGATACATGTTATTTGTGTAACCCTGCAATTGGTCGTTAGTGTTATAAATTTCTTTTCAATAATGCTCAAGATCAAAACCGAAAAATAAATGTATTTATTATCGCAGGTTCGTTGAAACGTAGAACATAATGATGAATATATTGTTTCATACTTTTTTAATACTGAGTTGAAAGATTATAGATTGTTTGCACCGTGAGATTCTAACAGAAGTTTTCAATTAAGTAGAAAGAAGCTTCAAGGCACATTAAAAATTGTTTACGTTTCGGGCAGCACGAGGCGTGATAATCATTTCGTCCATCCCATACATGAGTGACAAAACAATGCTCCACACATTACTCCCTCCCCCTTACATATAGATAACATTGAACAGTCTGATCGAGAGTACTATTTTCATATTTCTTTAGACACGGTTAGTGATATATTTGACTTTGTCTAAGGCTGTTCGTAATTTATAATACACTGCAGATGTCAGTTTCAAAGGTAGGCCTACCCGTAAAAATCAGTGAAAATTCGACTGACATATAATGGCATTATACTTCTTACAGTAAACATGAGATATAATAATACAAACAAGAATCTGCTGCTGAATGCAATTGAAATTGAAACTAATTAAATATTATAAGTAATACATTAAAATATTTCGAAAGACTTCTTTTCTTCGCCACTTGAAATAACGACAGTGATGGTAGCAGGAATACCGGAAAGAGCAATTGTATTAATGAATACTGATAACATTAACCCATTTTTTTTTAATTTCATTTTATGATAATTGTAATATTCTCACTAAACGTTCCTTTACAGAAAGAGGGAACTCAATCTCGTAGAAGCATCCATAAAAAAAATTAGCCTTTATGCATGCCTGTACATGTCGTCATTTAATTCATCCCCTCAAAAGCGTGATGAAACTGTCCCCCTTAAACATGTTCATTTAACCTTATTACCCTCTGTCTGATGTACACATTAACACCTCACGGGGAAGGTGAGGCATACTGCAGCCTAAATAACTAAAACAGGTTCTTCAGGTGGTTTCCGCTCAATGCTTAAAGCATTTTGTTAACTCATTGTTTGTGCATAATTGGCAAAATGAATGCCAAAACACTGGAGGCGACAGATCTTTGTAAATAGTTTATTTATTCACGACAAACAACTGCCCATGTTTGTTGATCAAAGGTAAAAATTCACTGAGCATTCAATTTCTAGTCTCTTCCATGACGTATGTCAGTCAATAGACGCTACAAATCAGCCGTTCTTTAATGTCTTTTCTGAGGACGTTTACGCCGAATCTAATTGAAACTGCTTAAAGATCTCAATGGTTGCAAGCTATTCTTTACGTGTGACGTAAGTAGCGAAGTCATGGGCGTCGATTGTTTTTTTCTTGGGGGTGACAGGGTGGACGTTGGACATGCCCCCTCCACTCTTTGAGAGGAGGGGGTACTCATATATGTTTGTTCCCCCACTCTTTGTAACTTGAAGAAAAACAACAATATACATTGTGCTTCGGGGAAGTGTGAAATTGCTAACTCATGTTCTAAGAAATAAGCAAAATTCAGCAGAAATTGCAATGGCAGAGAGACTGAGAAGTGCAATTTCTTGCAATCCGAGAGGTATTTTTATATACTTTTTTATACGCTACGCAAGTCTGTGTAGAGAATTTATAAAATCTTAAGTAAATGCAGTTATTACTTTTACCATTTCTTTACCATTTCAATACTTTGCTTAGAGTTTACTTACACTAGTGGCAAGGGAACAGGGAGTCTCAGGCCTGCTGTTGAAGTTTTCCTAATTCTGTTTTCTTTTTGATGAAATTAAAACTTAACCTCAGGCCTTATATCAGCCAATCAGCAAAAGTGGGGAGTGAGTCTGCGTCTCTGAGCTTTGTAAATCAGTCAAATGAGCATTTTGAAAACATTCCATTTTTGTGACGAATGTGAATTGAGGACAAACGCAAAAGATTAGGGTTAGTCTTTCACCATTTTGATATGCAAGGAACCGGGGAGGGGGGTTTCGACCAATGTACCTCTATATGACAGGTTCCACACCTGCTCCAGCAGGGGTTCTGCGATGGGACCCGGAAATTACATACCGTAGATGCGGGCTAGTTGTAAGGCACACAACGTAAGCGGGAAACCAGAAGATTTTCAATTGTGTTAGTGGGAAAGTGAGCTAGGTTTTCCAACACTGCCGGAGGAGCAATATGTTCAGCTATATCATTTGCTAAATTCTCAAAAAAAAAAAAAGGGAATGCATTTGCTTTTATGTTAAGTATTATCTCAAGCCATTTGCTGTATTTTTTTTTTTTCATAGATCAATTTCCTCATGGTTGAATTAAGCAGACATAAGATACCCATCTCATGACTGGATACATGCAGCTGAGAACACACGGTAAGTTTCCCGCCATCCGGGTTTGCAAGGCCCCAAATTTTTGTTTATGTTGGCGCTCATTGGCGCTTATTGTATATCGTTCCACTGACTAATGTCATGGCTCACGCCACTATAAAGGGAAAACAGTAGGCCAGAAGTACCTCCGACACACTTTCAAATCTACGTCCATGAGTTAAGCCGTACTTAACTTACTCTGAATTCGGAGTTTTAAAAGTGTACCAGTAGTTATGGAGGCACTTTGATATCACTGATACTCTTTCATCAGTATATTTTTCACTTACCTCATGACTTGATGCTACTTGCAGCAATTGTATAGTTGATCTTTGAAGTAATTTGCTGTCGTCTTTTCTAATGTATAACCACTCGGAGCAAAGATTCTTCACCGTCTCTACAATCCCCTCAATATTCCCTTCTTGTTCTAGGATGCAAAGTATTGCAAACTTATCGCAATCTGGTCTGCTTTTCAGATATTCGATGATGTTACGTCCAGCTTTAGGATTCAGTCCACAGGCAAATCGATAGACATACTGTAGATCAAATGGGTTCATCTTACCAAGAATTTGTCCAAGCTCAGCTGAATCCTTCACATTCGCAGCAACACTCGAAACATAGAACGAGGCATACCATTCGCAAAATATCTTGTGGTAGAAACTTACTTCGATTCTGGTTAAAATGTGTTCACCAGGGGTCTGATCCTCTGTAATATCAAAGACCTCTTCCTCAACTAAAATACCAATGCGAATGTAATGATCATAAAAGTCTTGACCAAGTCGTTTAACGAGACCTTCTTTTCTCCATACAATCTGTTGGTTCTCTCTATTGAGTCCTTCGAATGCTACTTTATTTAGCTCATCGTGACGAGCTTCAAAGTAAATTTTATACATTTCGACGTTATATTCTTCTGCTTTGTTTTTCGTGTGATAATGGAAGCATTTTATCATATACTTGAAGAACTCAGTAACAGACTTAAATTTCCGGAAATCTTCTCTTTCGTGGGTCATGTGAGAAAACATGGCGAAAAAGAGAGGAACCTGGCAGAGGTCATCAAGTATAGCGTTTTCTTTCAGACCTCTTTCTACTTTAGCCACAGCGTGCTCATCATTACCACAAACAGCTTTGCGGATATACTGATAGCGAGCAGAGTTATCGAACCCAGTCAATTTAATTCGCTTGGTTTTCAGCCTTTCGTACTCTTTAGGTAAGTACCTAGTTGTTAAAATCACATCAGATTCAGGGAACATTTGCAGTGTAAGAATGTTTTGTATGTCACCTGCTTTGTCCCTCTCTGGATATTCGTCATAACCATCTAATTGAAAGACCACTGAAGAACTGCTATTGACTATTTCTCGAACATCTTTAGTCTTCAGTTCTGGTACTAAATAGAGTCTGATCGCTCTGTAAATTGACGTCATATTTCTCAACTGTCTCAGTCTTAGTAGAATAAGAATCTCTACGTCAGCGAGAGGGGAATCAGTGACGTCATTACACCAATCATATGCTAGCTGTAGGGTGAGAGTTGATTTACCATACCCAGGTTCCCCTTCTATAATACGCCTCTTGGATTTCAAACGGAGATCACTGAATATGTCTCTGTATGACTCTAAACGTTCCCATGATGCATCTGTTCTGTGTGACGATTCACGATTTACCAATGCTGTGACACCGCTCTCGACAAATATCTTATCTACGCAATATAGTCTTTCCTTGATATAAGGTATAGGTTGCACGGCATCATACTGAACTTTATATTTTTCCTTCAAAAGTCGTATGAATTCGTGTTTCTTGTCTGTTATGTGGAAAAGAAAACGATTATACTGAAGATATATACATTTAAAAAATGTGTTACATTATTTGTGCATACACGTATCCTCTTATTTGATTTATTTCCTGCTTTTCTATTTTCTTTAGAATAAGCTGATCTAAATGATAAACATGTAGAAGTTATTAGAGAAAATGTGCAAGCTTAAGAACAATATAAATTAAAAAAAAAGAATAGAAATGAAGAATATTGATCGAGTTTGCTGTATTGATAAAGGGGGTCAGTCTTCAGTTTAAATCAACACTAAGTCTTAACAGGTCCTACATCATTTTTAATGAAGGAACTAGTAGAATGTGAAGTACAATTTTCTAAACAAATGTTTATGTACCCTTACTATTTAACGGGCATGGAAATGAAGGACAATAATTTTCCAAGTGCATCTTAAAAAGCATAAATAAGCAAATGTTAATCTAACTTGAACACTAAAATCAGTTACCCTGTAGACTAAGTCTTGACAACTGTCTAGCCGGTTTAGTATCACCACTCAGTGTAGTACGGTCAAAGCTTGTCGACGCAGCCATTTTCTCGGCTTTGATATTGTGCTGAGTGCTGTTAAAAAAAAAATGTCAAAACATGTTTTTCGTTTTATTATCTCGTTATAAATACAGATATATCTCATATATGCCATATCTTTACATATACATTGTGGTATTGTCAAGTCATCCATCGTTATGAGATGTTCGTTAGTATGACAAAGCAATGCGACGTACGGTTTCTTCTGTTAATATAACTTGATACTTACAAAAGTATCAACAAATATGTCATCGAGGCGAAACCCTTTTAAAATTTCATCCAGCAGTTTACTTGACGTGGGCATAAAAATACTCTCTCAGGCCCGTATGCAGCTTTTCCAGGGAGGGGGCCCGATTTTACCACAAGTGGAACATTGTACCCAACAATCATGACCAACTAAAGAAAACTCTTTATATTCGTAGCTAACGTAGGCCTACTATCATAGGCTGAGCGGAACTCCAGATATTGTTGGGGGGGGGGGGGGTTACCGAAGCCCCTGAACCGCCCCCCTGGATACAGGCCTGCTCTCTCAATGTAGAAGACATCACATCTTCCTCCTCAGGTAAGTGAAATATACAGAATTATGAAGACAATATAAGATAAGACAGTAAGGATCAGAAATATAACATCTGACAGGTTTTATAAGACGCTGAGTGTGTACGATGATCCATGTTGGAACAGTTGGTTATTTAGAACAGGCTTGAGTTTTTTGATGTGTAAAGCTTCTTTGATTTTGAGTTCAAAATCTGTATTTCCGGTATCTATGATGGTGAAATTATTGCTGTTTGCTGTTCGGCAGTCTATGCACCGAGTGATTTTTTTTTTTTTTTATATTTATTTATTGACAATTGTTGTGGCAGTTTAATATGTCAATTTCAAATGGATTATACGTTCCTCCCCTTAAATCATTTAACGATTGTTCGTGGTCAATTTTCAGTTCTCCCAGCAATTCTCCCACTTAAGAAAATCTCCCTTATCAAGGATTACTCATCGTGACAATCTATGGAATCGATGAATTTAAATGATCTTTGTACTTAATACTGCCATGATTACACATAATCATACATGTGACCGCAACGCTGTCATCATCAAACGAAATGGTGCAGATATCGCTTGAACTGGTATCCTAGATTTTGTTTTTCCAAACAGATGGGGAACACCATTTCCTACCTTTCAAATAAATGTACAATCACATTCCAAGTAACCATTTAGTCTTCTGGAAATTTCGTTTAACTTGCAACTAAAGAGAAATATTCCATACCAAAGAGCGCTGTTTCCAAAAGTTTTTCATCGTGCTTGAAATTGTTTATTTTTTTTTTTTACTTTTAATCCCTGTGAAAAATTTTTCATCCTAACGGCTTTTTTAGTTTGAACCAATATTAGCTCTGGAGAATTCTTTCCTGGCCTATGTGTTGTTGGTGAAACAAAAGATGTCTGAGAAGGAGACCTGTCATTATGAAATTGTCATAATTAGCTAATTGATGCCGTGCGCTTTTCTTTCAACATTATTTTAAAACAAAATGAGGAAATACATAAAGTAAAGTAAAAGAGTATTTAAAATGGACTTACATATCATTTGAAGTACAGTTATAAATACCAACTAATTACTCAATAGCAAATAATAACTCACCATAGCGTATAGGTTATTCCTTTTGGTGTCACCAGTACACTGGAAGATACGTAGAAAATAACTTCCCTTTGATATGAAGATGAAATTTCAAGCAGGACGATGCAGGGTGGATATTTTCCGGTTAGTGAGTTAGGGTAACATGGCTCCGCGTCTGATGAAATAATGCACTGCAATATATTGTTCACGGTATGAATGAGTGATGGACTCAAAGTTCATGTTTACACTTGGGAATAAGATAACATTAAATAGTGCAATTGACTTTCGAACGGCGTTGATGGTTGTTGTATTGTCGGCGTATTTATTAAAGCGATACGAATAATATTTTACAACAACATTTCCATCAACCATCAATCTGCGTCAATAAGTCGGTTTTTGAGATTCAAACAGTTTCACTTACAAAGTTGTATTTTTATGTACCAATTGAGAGTATAGGTCAAATTACACTGCATCATTTGAATAATGTTTCTTTTCTTGTGTTTCAGTGTTATTTTCAGTGTTTTGGTAATATACAGCTTAGGGTACTCAGTGGGTAGATGAATCTGTTACGTTGACTGTAAGAACAACACAGGGAACTTGGACTAATTCAAAGTACGGGAAATTGAAACATCAAATGAACAAATACTGTGGTAGAATTGGTTAACATAGGACCCTTTTAAAGGCGCAACTTTAAGAGCAATATTTCTCACTTTGCATATAGAGTGCAAACACATATGTGTACAGATTGTGATGGTACAGATACCGTTTGATTTTCTGCAAACAACAAAGGTAAAAATCACGTCAGCTTACGATAACTAAAGTGGACGAAGTCCATCAAAAACGAAACTGAACTGAATCACTAATAAAATACTTTAAATGTTTACAAAGTCACAAGCCAAGACTCAAGTATTCAAAAAAAAAAAAGTTTGCAAAAAAAAAAGAGCCACAGAGGCTCATTGAATATTCCAACTTACTTGATACTTAAGATGCTGAGAACAAGTCTTTTAATATTTTACTGTATTCAAAAGACTAGAAACTCATTTTTCACAACTCTAACTTTTTTTTATCCTAACCTTAGAAATGATACTGTAAATTAAATGAGGCAAATTACTTTGAGTTACAAATAAAGTGTATTCGTTCAACACATTTAAACTCTATCAAACTAGTAGTTTTTATTTTAATCATAGTGACTGTTGTTTTGGTTTCGACGATAATGGTAGGTAGTTGATACGTAAATGTACCACGTTAAGTACAAAAGCCCTTTTAATTTTGGTGGTGTAACTTAATTCGGGAGTCAAATGGTAAGAGCCTTGTAAACAATACCGGTATATCTAACCAAGAAAAGTTTGCACAGGTGTTATATTGGATACAAAGTTGTTACTCATTATGTGCAAGAACCTTATATATTAGATGGCGCTCAAGATCATTTGTGGAAAAAAAACAAAAACTTGTAAACACTCTATTTCATACTTTCATTAATTTCAGTGTTTTGAAAATGTAAAGGGTACAGTACTCAGTAAGACTCTGTTACATTGCCTGGGGGAACATCACGAGGAACCTGGGCTAATTGAAATGTAGGCAAATTGAAGCATTAACTGAACAAATGCTTTGATAAAATGATTAATATGGGACCCTTTAAAAGGCGCATCTTTAAGAACAATATGTCTCACTTTGCATAGAGAGTGCCATATGTACATATTGTGACGGTATAGATACCGACTGATTTTCTGCAAACAACAAAGGTAAATATCACGTGAGCTGTCGATAACTAAAGAAGACAAAGTCCATCCAAAACGAAACTGCACTGAACCATGCATAAAATAATTTAAATGGTTACAAAGTCACTGCCAAAGACTCTAGTTTGCAAAAAGGACCCTTAGAGGCTCACTGAATATTCCAACTTAATTCATACTGAAGAAGCTGAGAACAGGCAAATGAGGCAAATGATTTTGAGTTACAAATACAGTGTATTCGTTGAACGCATTTAAGATCTATCAAACTAGTAAGGTTTTTTTTTAATTACAGTGATTGGTTTTTGGTTTCGATGATAATAGCAACTCCCCTTTATAATGTGTGTATGTTTGTACGTATGTATGTTTGTGACACCTTCTTTGTAAAAGAAGAGAAGCTTTAAAGAATCTAACATCTGGTATGTAGATATACCACATTTAAAACAAAAAGCTTGCCAATTTTGAAAGAGTTCTTATGTTATTTTAGATCAACAGCATTCAAATTGTGAAAACATTGTAAGCACTATATCTCGAGCAGGAAATGTGTCACATTTGTTTAATTTATTAAATGTGTACATGCCATAATAAAGAAAAAAATAATGTTGCAGGGGTGCCAATACCACCTGCTTAACATATACCGGTATCAAATTGTGGCAACCGTGTATACATGATATTTTAAGGACGGAAGCTCGGACAAATATCTTAATTGATACATAAATGTAGTACATTAAGTGCAAGAGCCCTTTTGATTTGGGTGGAGGTCTAGCTATACTTTGGGAGTCTAATTGTAAAAACCTTGTAAACACGATATCTAACCAAGAAAAGTGTGCACCATGTTATATTTTGTACGGAGATGTACCTCATTATGTACAAGAACATTATATATTTGGTGGAGGGATAGACCATTTTGGGTCGACAGTTGTGGAGTTGTGAAACAGAAAAATGTAACCACTCTATGCAATTAGGTGCACCTGAGAGAAATATCATCTTTAGTTGTAAGTTTCCCCATTAATGATAAGAACACTACCGATTTTTGGTGAAGTTTAAAGGTGATTTGAGTTAAAAGGGCTCAAATTGTGTAAACGTTGTAAACTTGGGAAAAATTTCATATTTAGTGTGTAGGTGTACTACATTATGTATAATAAAAATGTACTTTTTTAAGGTGGAGGTCAAAGATCTTTCGGGGTATGCATTGAGTGAAATTGTAAAACACTTCATAAATATCTAAGTAGAGAAGGTTGAAGAAATGTCGCATTTGGCTCGTAGGTGTATCACATTGATCACTAAGACGCCATTTCTGGTCTTAAACTAAGAAAACAAATGCCAGATACAGGAAAGCGTCCCCAAAATAAAACTCATAGAGCCCACGTTGCATTTGTACATTATCGTAAATTGTGTTTACAGAGGCCTTTCTGTTACTTTAGCAAAAAGCAGGCAGAGTGTTTCTGAACTTTGTACAAAGATTGTTTATTTTATTAGTTGTTATAGTTATGGATCTGCTGTTGTCTCTCTGTCGTCTTCTCAAGGGCATGGTAGAGAACAGTTTCTGATAGTAATGTTTAATTTTATGATTGCACGGATATTTATCGCAAGGCAGTGATCAACAAGTTTATCTTTCAATTGAATACACACCATGATTCTCGTCCATTCATAATAATGCTTATTTTAAAGAGTTTGCAATAATTGAAGATGGTAAATTGGCATAACTGATGCTGGTTGCAGAATGCTTCTATTTCGTTTTGTTCTCCTTCATGTATTTATTCCGTCCCTAATATTGTTAAATTTTATTTACTCTTATCCTCAAATTCAAGGTGTTGTTAAGGCATTGTTGTCATGATCTTCATTCCTATGACTTAACAAGAGATAATGCCCTCAGCACAACTCTTTTATTATCATTACGTTCTTTCCACTAGATGTAAATATATAAACTTGACATCATTTCTTGCCAATCATTATTTTTATTGTTTTGTTTAGTTATGTTTATTGATTTTGGCGTAATGTATAGCTACTGTATTTAAAGACTTTTCGTGTTTAAGACAGGATGCTTTCACATGTGTTTTACGTTAGTAATACACAGTGTCAAGACAGGGAGTGCTACTTACGCTGAACGTGTGTGTTAGGTATGAAATTGTATTGTAAGTATCAACTGTTGCATCGTCAAATTAATGTTCAGCTTACGTTTGTGTGAACATTATTGTGTATCCGTCGGAAGTGTCAAACCCTTAGAATCATTCAGCCAGTTTAAGCAAATTCAACTTTTTTGTTGTACATTTTAACTCCGCTCTTAGTCTTTCTTCATAAATTACATCACTCAGTAACTACTTGTTTAGACTCCATCAGCAATCTGGTGAAAACTATGGAAGGAATGTGATGATTCAATCAAACGAACGTTCGTTCTACTAAAAAGAAAAAAGAAACACTCACTGTACTATTTTATTCCTAACCCACTGAGAAACCACAATGTCGTGATGGAAGACGATTGACTGTCGTGACCTTTTATATATTCGATAACAGAAAAAAAAAAAAATCTTGGGTAGATTATAATAAGAGGAGAGACGACCATTGATTCTAATTTTGATAATAACTGCTTCAGAAGCGAAAGCAGAAGATATCTCTCAGAAAAAGAAAAAAAAAAGAGAAGAACGTAAGGTGGGTGATGTCTGTTGGACAAACTTGGGCGATGAGAACGATCACGTGGCAGCTCATTCATTTAAATCATTTAAATATTGCTCTTTGGCTGCTTTGAGTAATTAATTATAGCTGAATACAATTCATATGCTCATGGTTGAGTACTGAAAGGGATGTGCATTTCTCATGAATATTCATAGCATTGAAAGCAGCATTTCATCCCACTTAACAAAGTGAGAACTTCAGTGCAAATCAATAAATTTTGCTTTGATACTTATAACTGAAACTGACTTGCTAAACGATGAACATGACGGGTCCTGAGTCTTGAATAAAGCTTACTTAAAGTCCCTCTTATGTTTGCCATTACTGCACTGCGTTGAATGTACATTGTCATGAAGGGGGGTGCATAAATTGATTAATTTTGTTTCAGATGCTGTCTTTATATACGGACAATGGTACCAGAATTTACTACCATTACCGTGTAGCACTTGGCTTGGTTTCCTCTAGGTAATGTACTAGGTATGTAAGAAACTCAGAACTCGGTATCGGGAATAGATAATTCTTCTTCTGTTCGACGGAAGCAATTGATACGCTAAGCTATGAAAAGTATACTGTGCTAAGATGAAAAATAACGACAAGGTGTGTTAACTTTGCACATTAAGAAATTGAAATGGCTCTTGTGTTATTCATGTACTGAATGCTAATTAAATAAGATGAGACATAATTCTGACAGAAGCAAGACAATAGATTAACAGTGGACATGATTAGAACAACTTTACTACAAAAATCATCTTCATGTAACGTTATCAACGTTTGATATAATCGATAACATTTGTTGAAGAGACATTGCAACCGATCACCAACAATTCATACCACCACCGGATGATGTTAATGGACATGTCGATCCCGATTTGAGCTAAAAAGGAAACGGAAAGAAAAAGAAACAGGATAACAGAAGACAGAGCAAATATAATATCTGCAAAATTAAATTACGAATATATGAATTAGATTTTGAATCTTTTAATACTAAAAAAAGCTTAATTGAACCTGATCACGTTTTACAGACTTTAAGCCATACATGGACACCGAACGAGGTATGTATTGTACAAAACTGGTTAGGGGGATAGTTTGTATTAATGCAATTGACTGACGCATTTTGCCAAGGAAATATTTTCACTAGAAAAGTCTCCTGCTATACATTAAAATCGGTGTACGTGTATAGCCTTCCAAATAGTCCTTGTACTACAACTACAGACATTTATTTTTTCAAGATGACACCTTTCAATAATGCAATAAATTTACGTTCAAGAAAATGTGAATTTTTGTTTATCAAAATACTTTTATTTACAAGTTAGTCATTACGTTGATGCAAAGTTAAGTGAATCGTGACGTCAAAACATGCACCTGTACACATCAGGTAATATTGCCGGTGCATGTGACATGCTATGCATTTCCAAAGTGGCAATACACTGTACAACGATTGGAATTTTTATTCGGAAATAGGTAATTACGAAGATAACACAGTAACTGTGTCGTGACTGTTGGTAAATTGTTGTGCGTTCACCCTAGGTTGAATCTGAAACACCCATATGGCTCCTCCTTCAGTAATGGCGGTCAGAACAGCTAGATAATTCTTTCATCCTGGTATCCCTCTGAAGTCATTAAATACCAAAGTGAGTGACGTGTAGGATAAATGACAAAATGACAGGATTGATATGCGCATAAATTACATCAATAAAGCCTCTCGCAGTATATTGGTTTGTGTGTCAGTGTGCACAACATTTTCTCGATAAAGGAGATATTACGACATGGATAGTCCAATTACAAATAGTAACATTTGACATTTACTTCATAGGCGATTTTGTACTCACCATCAGTTGTCTTTTAATAAATGGCAAAATACGCGTTCGCCATTCTCATCCTCTCACACTGGGACTGTGAACAAGAAAATAA
This sequence comes from Stichopus chloronotus, assembly GCA_021234535.1. NCBI lineage: Eukaryota > Metazoa > Echinodermata > Holothuroidea > Aspidochirotida > Stichopodidae > Stichopus > Stichopus chloronotus. The sequence goes on along the minus strand of CM037833.1, from coordinate 18,297,629 downwards.
GAAATATCAAAAGATATTTGTTAGATCTGAAGCAATTTTGACGGCAACAAGTAAAATGAGAATTATGAAAGTTACTGAAAAGGATTTGAGTAAATTGACAAAGTACGGTTATGTATTTGACGGTATAATAAATGTGAGGGAAACTTGAATCCTATAACAACCTGTGCAAACTGGAACCCTAGCAGGTTCCCTTTCGGCAAGCACCGTATATTACGATTAGATGTTGATATCTTTCAATGAAATTTACATATATTGAATTCTCACATCAAGCCCTCTTCACCATTTGTAAAGGATATTTCACTTTTCGAGCTTTCCTTTAAGAAATAAGGAATTTTTTACGTTCTCTTTTAGCTAAACGATGGGAGCGCTCCGCTTAAAATGTGTCATTAGTGCTTCCCGAAAGTTCACTCTTTTGCCACCCTTATCCCCCCCCCCGATTAAACCTCTTGACATGCCACTGTTGTAACAAAAAATACTCTAACTAAAAACGTATTTCAAAGATTGTATGGATACCTCTATATTTTCGTAAGGGACTTTACTTACTGAATCGTCTATCGTTGTACGTGCACCCCTCTTTGGGACAAGTGGGATCGTCGCAATTACAAGCATCAGCTAATTAGGAAACAAAAGTAAACCAGCGAGATTTATTTGTAGCTTTTTGATGGTTTTGCTTTGTAGGAGTCACATATGGCGTTAACAGTTTTGTAATATCCAATACATGTCAGCGGTATCGTCAAGGACCCGAATTTGCCGCAGTCTTGTTTAACTATCCTAACATTTATTATTCCATATCACCGTAGCAACGCAATAGCCTACACTTTCGAACGTCAGAATGAAAGCTCACCTTGTTTGCCGTCACAATGAATTTATTCGAGGTATGATTTCAACCCGAATTTATTATGAAACTTACAATATATCAAATGTTTTTTTTCTGTTTTGGCCTTTTAAAATTTCAAAGTGAGTGTTGTTCATTGATGAATATTTCCAGGTCCGGCTAGGGAAGCTGCTTCAATCAGCTGTTGTCGTCTCCTGTTCACCAAAGTGTTGTGTACATTTTCATATAACGTTAGGCTATATGACGTGACAAATTTCTTTGCAGTTCTGGTTTAATTACATGTGCGTCAATAACGGCGACAAAGTAGAAGTTGAAGAATAAAAACACTCCTCGTTTATTATGATATAACTGCAGAATTGTTCGACCATTTCGCACATATTTTACATCAACTTGAAGAGAAAGAAGCGGAGATTATTTTGGTAACACTCAATACTGATTTTGGTTAACTGGTAAAGTCAGTGTTCATTAAAACTTGTTAAGTGCTGCAAATATGAGCCATCCATGCTACTTTTACCCTGAACAGCCACAACAATACATGACGGTATAAATTTGCTTGACCATTGCAAAATGCAAAGTGCAGTATACAGACTGTGCTAGAAGTGCTCGGTTGAGATATATTTCCTCTAAGTGGTGAGAAAGTGTTTTAGAAGCTTTGAAGCTACAAATTTTGATGCACACACGTTTCACTATCTGTACAATTATCTTACAAGTATCGCATTAGACAACACAGTATAAGACCGTATTTCCTTCATGGAACGTTTGCACATTTAATATAAGATACTGACCTTTCTCCTCTACTTCAGAAACAACAAACAAGTCCATAATGTTTTCCTTGTGATATGTCGTTATAATCTTCCTCGACATTAAATATTATTTTGCTATCTTTTCATTTCTACCACGCTTGAGTACGTCTTTCTCCATGTTGTTGTTAGTTTCACGTTCTCACTGAGCTTTTCTCGCATTTTTCCAGGAGAAATGTTTATAAAAAGAAAGAGTATTTTTCTACACGTATATCTTCTTTCTACGAAGTGTAATGGTTGTGCAAATATTTGTGTTATATGTGAAAAAGAGTGCACACTAGCCACACATTCATTAGGAAAATTTATTCTTCACTGTGAAGTTCCCAAATGATCTGAGCCCTTCTCTAATAACTTCTGTTAAAAATGAAATGTAAATGCAACATGTTTTTTTTTTTTTTTCACGAGCAAATAAATAGTTTGTAAATTTTGTGACGAAACTCACCCACTGCTGTTGCTACCATTGCCATGAGAGCGAGGAATAAAAACAGAATAACCTGTGAAGAGAAGAATAAAAACAGTATTATCCTCGACAGATCTGGGGTTCTATAGAATGTCACGTATTCCTGCATCTGCTTTGGTTTGAAGGACAATTGCGTATTATGTGTCACAACAGTATGCATATGGATTAGGAGTTTGGTGCTAGCAGGCCTACCTTTACTTACTTAATACCTTTGTATTTTTCCCGTCCACTTACTCCTGTGACAGTGGCACATGCACGGACGTCACATGTTACTCCTCTTCAGAAATAATGGCATTTTTGAATAAATTTTAAATTTCACTCCAGGTTATTAGTTTATCAGTCTAGTCCATTAACACAGGGACTGTTTTCATCAGTTCTTTTTTTTTTTCTATTATACGTTAAATGACAACGTCTGGTGGTCTCATTTCTACCTCAAATTTTTAGGAGTATATTGGCAACTTTATACACAATGTTGAAGACCGATAGATGTCACCAATTGCATTTCAATAACTCTGAATTTTACGTTAGTGTGTACATGAATTTGAATTATCACATAAAAGTAACTTATTGAACAAATTCCACAACAAATTTATTTTAACCATCTTTTAATAAAGCTAGGAAAATCTAGGTCTTCCGTATCCATTAGGTTATGTCATCAGAACATTAATTTATTTTTATTTCTGATCCCAAAGAAATCTTTTAATTGGCCTGCAACCCCAGTAACTACACGAATGTCTTGTATGTGCCGAAAAAAAGAAACACCTTTGTCTTCGTGGTCAAACTCCTGAAAACATCTGGTAAACTTAATATTTTTGCAAAGTATTACAGAATTGTCCTGATACTTCGATAACACCATTTTAACTAAAAAAAGTCCTCTTGTATTTCAAATACAAGTCAAAGAACATACGAGACTTTTACTAGTACAAAAACAAAGGTCATGTTGTAGCTAATTCACATGACATCACTGATGCAGCTCCATAAGTCACGTAGTGTTGCAGATGAATATGCTTCGTCATGCTTTTTAAACATAGCAACACGCTCAGCAAGAAATTTGTAAAAAGAAAAAAAAAAACTGGGAAAATAACACTATTAGTTTCGTGACTGTTTGTGAATACTTGTTCCTTTAGAGTAGAATGAAAGTGTAACACTCACTTTGTCTTGAATTGACCGTAATTTGGATCAAGACCATGGATGGGGAATTAACGCAAATGTACAAGAACTCTCATGAAAATAAGTGATACCTATACGGCTTACCCCAATGATTTTAGTTATTGTGTGAAGAAAAAAAAAAATCAAATGTGTATTGTATTTTTTGCGAACTTTCGTCGGAGAAAGGACACAATAAAGTGAATGTAACAGTTCACCAATGTATGAACTATATACAATGTTTCAAAATACACGAAGTGGTAAACCACCACAAGGATAGCATGTATTAGTTGTGTACAATAAGCATTTGGTTACGTCTTTTTTAGAAACCTTAAGTAGGAAAATTAACACGTCGAACTAATTATTTCTCAGTCTGCAAATTTAGCTGTATCGCTAGGCGATCATGTAAGTTGAACGTACAAAAAAATATGCTATAGCAATGTGCTTGATATCAAAATAACGATCATCAAGTTTTAATGAAGCGGTATGAATTTTAAGTACTTACAGATTTATGAAGATGCATGGTGACAGATCTTTTGATCGTTTGATCGTCTGGTTTCGGTTGTCGTCTGCTGTTGAGCCGGTTGCTACAAGAACTCTCTTTCGACAAACTGCATCAGTCTTAAATCTGTTTCTAGATACTGATTGCTTTGTGCTGTAAGTCTGCGCATGTCCAATGTCTGTGCATTCGATTTACGTGTAATTTTATTGGCGTTGACACGATTGGCTGTCCATTTTAAAGGAGGATATCATCAGTCGTAGCAAAATCTCACACAATAAACTGTGGCCATGCACTGAAAAGACATTAAAACTCGACTTAAGTGACCCACCTGAAGTCCTAGATTTTAGAGAAAGGTAAGACAATACGCCCATTTTGACGCCTCGAGGAAAACCAATTCACCGCATTTTGGACGGAGGTCATACTAGTGAGAGAAGGAGTACATATAATACCTCATGTAAATATCGCTTTGTCAACGACAAAAAGGAGCGGTTCTGAGGGGAAAAAAAAAGATTTTAGCTTACATTACTGGGATTTACTGTTATAATGAGCATTCCAACAGAACCTATAGTGGAACTATCTTCAATTCAGTCCATGTGTGAACATATCATTTACGCAGTGCTCAGACAGCCGAACTAAATATTATGCAATCTACTAATAAGGAAAACATGGAAATATTCTAAACCTTTTTTTTTCATATATTTAAGACAATTCAACGTGAATATTCTTTAATCATATTTTTTCATTCGCAATTAGGGAATATGATGTCACAAAAGCATGAATTGGAAATGATAATCTAGATTAGTAAAGAAGCAAGATGAGAGAGGAGATCTATTTATTCTTCTGAAGCTTTTGTTATTAGGTTAGTTTCACTTCCCAGTATCCGTTTATGAACATCTTGACAAGCGGAAGATCTCCAAAACTATATATCCATGTATCACGTCCAATTAATATCGCAGTGTCGGAGCGCCTGTAATGGGCTCCGATTGGGATACGCACAGGTCACGATGCCTGTAAACTGTGGACATACCGAACATCGGGGAAATCCCAGATTTAAGTGTCACTTAAACCGTGGATTTTGGGATTTAATTGTTTTTACCTCGGTTTATCGCACAGTTTACAGCAACGTCCACAGTCCCCCTGTTAACCGCACATACGTGTGTGTAATATGTGTATGTATGTATTTATTCATTGCTATACACTCAGTGTAGATTATCTCCCTGTGATGTGACGAAAATGAACATGCGCTGAGCAAAGCATAGGTATGTCGTCGATTGAGCACTGAGCCCCACTTAAGACCCCACTTACGAACATATTACATTCTTCCTCGTTTCCATATTTTTCGTTCTAAGTTATATCATAATAGGTACCTAACCAACAAACTAAAGTATCGCTAAATTTTAGATAGAAATGTAAATGTGATAATCGCAACATTTGATACACGAAGCTATGTCTTGTAGTCGTCCTAAATAAAGTAACGTTTTGGCCATGTGCCCCCAAAAAGACATTTCGTTACTTCACATGTACAAGTTGCAGCTTCCCCGTACAGAATTCTTGATCTGATATATGAGTGTGTGACACAGTAAAGGTCACGGGTACAGCAAGTGATTCAAGACTGCTCAGACTAAAGGAGACTTATAACATGTTATCATTTTTTCGAGCATCCTTTTGTTACAGATTTCTAAACTGTTGATGCAAGTGTATGAGAAGTTTGTTATTTCACAGCAATGTTAACAATTGTCTTACCTAGCATGTGGACTTTGATGCATAATAAACATATAACACTGTGGGCAAACATCCCAATTGAGACCTTTTTCAAGTTTATTTGTTCAACTCTGCATATGGAAGCAACATCAACTTATTTGATTCGTAATAGGTAACTAATCAACAAACAGTCCAAAAAAAAAATAAAAAAATCCAACTAAATGTTCTAACACGTTATGAAATATTTCTCAGGTTTATTTCAGTTTTTTTAAGAACCCTTTTTGCATAATGATGATTTTTTTTTCATTCCCAATAATCCCCAACAGAATAGCGTGACCACACTGTGCGACAGTAAGTTCCCTCTTAACATAAACTTTGTCAATGAGGTGGCTAGTTGCTAAGTTCATGTGATATTCAACATAAACATTTAAGTTGCAAACATTTATGCAAAACTTAGAGCTAACAATCCGAGGAAATATTGATGGAAGGACTTGTTACAAGCCAAACTTAAGAAACAGGAGGTGTTTGATGACCTCTATGCACCCACTCCTGCATCGACCAAGGAAAACAAGCAGTAACATTATTCCATTTGTTAGGTGCTAGTACAATGTTATGATTTTCAGTAGTTGTGCATACAGTATCGGGTACAGAAAGGAGTGGGTCAGACAGGTGTAAAGAGCTGAGAAAATTTGCTGCTCCTTGTCATTGTTCGAAAAGCTGAAGCAATTAAACCCCTGGGCGTAACCAATTTCTCTTATTCAAGGAGGCAAAGTCAACTCATCGTCAAGCCACCCTGAGCTCGGTGGGAGGTAAAGAGGAATAGTGGTCCTGTCATACGACTTCAGCTAGCACTTTAAATCAGGGAGTCAACAGACAGGCTTACAAATGGCATAAAGCAAGGGTTTGGCACAATTTCCGCATTTGGAACCGTTGACAAATAGCAAAGGACGGGATGCTGAACACATTTCTACACCTCACATTTTATTGGTTGAGAATGATCAAATTTTAAGCTTGAAAATAAGAATGAAAATTAGGGGGCAGACTGTTGAACAATATCAAACGCAACAACGCGACGCAGAACCTTGCGTGACCTTCATCCAGAAAATTGCTGGCATCATTATTTCAGAGTTTGCAGAGTAAAACTTCGAATGAAAACCCGTTGAAAGGGCATTTGTAGCTTTTACCGATTGTGAAAAAAAAAAAAAAAAAAACCTGACAGTGTCATAAAGTGTACTACAGTGTATGTGATGAAAATGCAAGTCAGATGGAGCGTTGCACAGTGTCAGTATCTTTCTTTTGTTAGGCCAATGAATATTACATTGTTGCAGTATTTTTGAAGCCAATCCCATCAACACCAGCTGTGCTGACTGCAAGATAAAACGTTCCTATCATTCAGAAAAAAAAAGATACTGTTCTGGAATAAATCCCTCGCCTGTAATAACTTTAAAAAGAAGCAGGCAAAACCGAAGTACGTCTGTCGTTTGAAAAGTTCTCAAGCCCCCTGCTTTGGGAATATAAATAAATCTAGCTATTTCTTCTCAGACTTGTAAAAATGATAGGATGATAGTACAATTCCTCTAGGGAGGTGACAAAGTGACCCGGATCTCAGTGAAATGTCATCAGATCTCACTGCAGAGTTTCTTCACCTTTTTCTTATAATGTTAATTATTTCAGAGGAGGCAGACGTTAGAGAAAGACAATAAAAGACGTAGAAACAATGAAAATTACACAATCCACCATACATATAATAAGTGCCGGAATGTTGTGTGAGCGGTATTAAATTTATCTGCTACAGAACAACCAACAAAAGTATAACGTTGACCATATTTATTATTTTTTTATTTTGTTTTGATGGTTGGTAATTCCAATAATACGATGAGATTAGGATTTCCAATATTAACCCATCATTAATCTTCCACCTCACTAGTACGCTCTCAGACCAAAATGTGGTGATTTTGCTTTTTCTCAATGCGTGTCTTATTTATAGTCAAAATGGGCATGTTGTCTTAGCTTTCTCTAAAATGTGGGACCTCTGTCCCAAGGGTAGACCCGATTCGTCAATCGATTCCTAGAAGAAAAGTCAGTCTAGCAGGTGGGTCACAAAAGTCGAGATTTAGAGTCTTCCAAGTCAAGATAAGCCTATTAATAATCAAAGATTAAATAAAATATTCATATATAATAACATATTATTAAGTCAAACATTCTTTATTTCGATATTTCCCATCTTCGTGGTGTCACGGTGATTGGAGACGTGTTGAGTAGGTGGTCGTCGGTTCTTCATCGTAGAATTGAATTAATGATCAGGTGTCCTTACAAGCAATCTGGTGTTACATTTCCTATTTTAGAAAATAAAATTAGTGTTCCAAAATCGACAAACTGTAAGTTATTAAAGTTAATGCTATACGTGCTACCAGATGCGTGTCCAGATCGAGTTGTTTGAGACTGTCAAAACTTTGGGGTTTACATCACAGAGGGTACTCCAATTTCACGACGGGAGGAAGTGGTCTACAATAAAAATAAAAAAGACATCCCTGAAACTACTGGAAAGATAAACACAATCGTTTAAAAAAAGAAATTCTTGTGAATTTGTTTTCAAATCGTTGTTGCTGGAACTAATTCTTCGGGTACTAAAAAGTTGAGATCATGGTAAAGCATTAATATAAAGTTGGATGCCGGGGATGACGGATTGAAGGAATGCAGGTGTTAAGTGTTGAAACAGGCTGGGTTTAAAAGTATAGGGTAGAAATTATATTTTTCTGTGTAGTGAACTTCAAGGGAAATAGGACGTTTGTTTTACAGAAAACAAACATATTTTTAAAAGCAATATTTGTGAACGTAGAATGATATATTATTCAAAATAAGGAAGGACAGCAGCCTTCTTTTCAAGGAATAAGAATTTCACAGATAGAAATTCAGTTATTTGTTGCTCAACACCCATTTGTTCACCCAAACTTTTCAATATTAAAATGATGCATCTTCCTTTACTCACCACACGCCTAATGTTTTGAAGAGACGAAGCTTTGGTAGATGTCTATTGATGAGACTAAATGGCTTAACAATGGTTAAAGCTTTTTTTCTTTGTACGCCATAGTGGTGTATTCCAAACGCCTTATTCCCCTTTAACAACATTTTTCGTTTGTCTTTTTATGGTGAATGATGTAACCAATTCAGATTAAGACAAAACATTTCATTTTTGATGAGAGCATTGTTTTTGTACTGAAAACCAATTTGTTTGTCGAAAACTTTGACCCAAACAACACAAAATGTCAGTTCACTACTAGTATTTGTGAGATGATACAACAAATGCCTGAAACATATACATGATCGCTTCCGTCAATATACTCCAAAAAGATTACTTGGCGTCTTACCGTCCGTTATTCACAGTAACTGGTATCTACCCAGCGTTGCCTCGATAATAAAACGTAATCATGGTTTACTACCACACGCTGCTAAAATGATAACAAAGGCTATGAAGATAAGTACCCTGCATTTGTTTTCATTATAATTTGACATATTTCTCGTGTATCAGTGAGCTCCGGACAGTCACTGGTACCAGTTGCAGTGGGCTGGAAGTACAAGTGTCTGCCAGTGTTTGTCAGTTGCAGTCGGAAAAACAAGTAATTTATTTGAAATCCCTGTGCCTCCCTTTTCTGTGGATTGTGTGCTCACGAACTCTTATATCGATAATTAGTTTGAGGAACGTCCGTTAAACTCAGCTTGTCTCAGCTTGTCTTGTCTGTCAATACTGAAAGCTAGCTGTCGTTTCATCTCTCTGAACGCCGAACTTTTTGTTTTTTGAAAAAAAAAAAAAAAATTGAGAAAATACCTTTTTTGTTATAGTTAACCCTCTAAGGTTTTTTTTTTTTTCTTTTTTAATTGAGAAGAGAGCTTATTGTCCGAAGAGTCAGAATAGCTTTAATTAAAATTTGATGTGCTTGAAAAGCTATAGCATTTGCATTTGGTTAGTAATTATGTTAACAATGCGATGATCCATAATAGAGTATCGTTCATAATTTCACCGGACCAATTCTTACAAGTCTAGATAAAGTTATTTTACCTTGTTAGATACAAACCAGTAAACACATCAGGTTTAGACATCTCCATGGAGAAAAAATTCTGCGAGTGAATGATTATGAAATAAAGGTGATAAACATTTTTTTCTTACCACTTACAGAACAATAATTTATCTTGTTTAACTCGGTCATCTACAGAGCTGTGACTATGGCAACTGAAACTCACACACGGGTCAAATCACTCTAAAAAGCCTGAGAATGCCGTTAGTGGATAGTAAACATTTTACTTAGAAACTTAACTAGATTCGCCACAAAGGTAAATGATTGTTGACATGGAAACACTAGTTCACGTTAGATTAATTGCAGCGTTAAGTCATAAACTCAAAGGTACAATCCTTATATATAAAAACGTCTAAAGAAAAGTGTTACAATGAAGTAATAGAAAGATATTTACCAGGTATAGTTTGTCCCTCATTACCTCTTGGAGTCTGTCTCTCTATTGAACACGTTTGCAAAGTCCCCTTCTCATTTCAGCTTTGAAACATACTTTGAAGACTTAAGGAATGTTAAAGTGACACATGCTTCTAGAACATTTTTTCGTCTTTCCCTTACATGCCACTCTTGATATCACGTCCTCTGTTTTATTACCAGTTTTTCCCTCTCAAAAAGTCTCAAATGAATGCTCTAAGAATTAGTACTTTGCCTTGGAATTTGTCTCTCTTCCGGTCTTTCCCCGTCTTCTTATCCATAAAGTAATGACTTCCAAAGTTAGACTTACCTAGCTAAAGAATAGGGACAACCGCATAACAACACAATCCACTTATTTTTTTCAGAATTTATAACACATTTCATTTTTCATAATATCACATTGCAGTTTGACCCTGGCATTGGTTTCCTAGACACAAATCTTTTTGATGGATCACCATTATTCTCAAGCAATTTGCGTTAGGTTTGTAAAACTAGGGATTTTACTCGATTTTATACGGAAGGGAGGATTGAAGTCATAAAGTTGGGACGTATTTTGTAAAAATACCTGTATATCCAGGGACATAATAAAGTTACGTTTGAACGCTTTAACATTGCAGGTTATTTTATTTGAAAATTAGCTGAACAACCTTCGATGATCATTCTTCAAAGTAGTGCATTAGCTTTGTCTATATTTTTTTTTTTGGAAGCGAATAGCAAAGTTTTGATGAGACCTGGATAGGGATTCTTTTCTATAGCGTACGCTGCCGTCGTCACTGTATAAGCCCACATCCGTTTTGTCCAGGCGTAGGCTCAGCATACGGCGGATGTACAGACTCACCAGCTGGCAATCTCTGTGTCATCTTTACTGCTGATGGTCACGTCAAATAAGCCAAGGCTGCCCTCCGTTGTCTTTGGATTTCCGTTGTTAAGCAGATTCGTAAGCGCATGCATGATTCTGTTCAAGTCTTGTTGCGAGATACTAACAGACGTTACTTACCTTCACACTTCAAGGTTTCGTTAAAGGATTTTTGTTAAAAGGCTTTCCCATATAACGACTGTCTGGATTTGTTGATTTTTTATTAACCGTGACCCACATATGCATTATAAAAGGGCAATCCACGGAGTTGCGTCTCTCATCATTACGGCGCTCTTGTTAAATCATTAAATTTTATCTTCTTTCAATTTTATTCCATTTTTTACTTGAACAATTGTTCTTGAAACAATGTTTGCCTGGAACATAATCACCTTTGGTATGAGATTACTTTTTTTCTGTAATTAAGACGTGTCTCCCTTAGATTATATTATATAGATCTTTAACTACAAGTTTTGCATGATATACATTTAAGCAGAGGGTAATGAGACGAATAGTATGCTGGGACTTATAAAGCGTAATTATACATATTTAGACGAGGTGTCAATCTTGAAGATATTTGTTACTTATAGCTCCCATCTGGAGCCTTTGGATTTTGCTGTTAGTGTTTGAAACACTCACATGATAAATGATTTGTATTTATTAAAGGAGAAAAGACACTTCATATGAAGATAGTCTTTCGCTTTATTTGTTATAGTGTTAAGTTTGATCCTGATACAAAGGCTTCTTAAACCTACGTTTGTAAAGCATCATATCATATTCCTTTCCGCCAGTCCACTGCGTTTATTTTCCTATGCCTGTTATCACATGCTGCCTAGCAAGCAAAATATCGAAGGCCAAAGATGGACACTGGATGGGTCTTACTGAGCGGAGCTAATGATACGCTCAACATACATGTGACTGATATAGGATAATGGAACCCACATTGCCTTGATGGGGCCCAACTGTCGTTTGCACTGTTTGGCCCTACTAAGGCCCATTGGGTAATGTGGGTTCGGCGAGATGTATTCGGACTATATATGGACCGTCTGTGTTTCACAGCAGTACATATATTAATTTAAGACAACTCATTTAAGTGAAGTATTTTCTCTTCGATTTACATTTATGGTGATCAAAAGTTAAGTAGAACAACCTTCAATTCAAAAAGTTTGGCTAGCAGATTCTTAACAATGATAGAATGTTAAGTTGACCCAACATAGAAATGGAACCTGATAACACAGAGATACATTTGGCTAGAGATGCACCCTACCATAACTGTTAGATCAGGACGGAACGGCATTTGTGTGACATTTTTGTAGAAGTCGGGCCAAATAAATCCGCACATTTAAAATGCTATGAGAAAATAAGAATTGTTTAGGGTTTCCTTTGTTTCAAAGTAAAACATCTAAATTGGTGTACTCTACTTACAAGTCATTTCCTTTGTTTCAAAGTAAAACATCTAAATTGGTAAAGTTTATTTACAGATCGTGAGAGTTGCGATTGGTCCTCAATAATCTCAAGAAATTGCAGATATTACATCCACCTCTTGGTCGAGGAACAAAAGAAAAGTACGTCGTACTTTTTTTTAACAACATTGTCACTTGGCCTAGAAACAACGATGACATTTTCCAATTTTGTCGGTTTCACCTACGAACTTAACCATTTTGTAGAACATATCAAATAAATCCACCCAACCCTTAAATTTACAACCCTTAAATTGGAAAAGAAGAACAATGTAGAGCTGGAATTGTCCTCATCTAGACCAGATAACATCCTTCTGGGTGCAATAATGGTAAAATAATTAACCTATCAATATATACCCTATACAGGCAACCCTTCTGGCACCAATGTAGCAGACATAAGTACCACATAGTCCTATTTAAGACCAGATGGGTCCGACTATATTCTGCTGGCTACGTTGCCTTCACTTCAATTTTTAAAGGTGACACTTTGCGATTGCTAAGTTTAAATTCCATTATATTAGTGAGAGCAATTCGACGCGCTGTTGGAGTAATGTCTATTATATTTTTTTAAAGAATAATGATTCCTTTCTTAGTCGATATTCAGACCAGTTTAGTGACAAAATGCAATTTCCTTACAGAAAAGGAGTGTCTTGAATTGATGCTGTTAGGGTTTGGATTTATGGTTCTGTCTCCCATTTGAATAGGAATGAGAAACTATATCAAAGTACTTTTCCTCGACTTTTCTATTGCTTTAAATACAGTTTTACCGAATCGGTTATTGAAAGATTTATCAATATTTATTGAAAAGCATAGCTTATAAATTGGATTGATACTTTTTTTGAATGAGTGGGCATAGCAGAAAAAGCTTTAAAATAGTGTTAGTGCGACACACGGAGAAACTTTATTTGCAATATTGCTGTAATATGAATATGACTGATCAAAAATGGAAACTATTTTTACATGTCAGACTTGTATGTATATTATGGTATTTAATTCTGACAAGGAATAGGAAATGTGGGATTAATTTTATTTATGTTTTTTTCACAATAGTACCATTCAGTATTCAGTTCCATATGTGACGGGGACATTGTTGTTTATTGTCATGCTGACATGTTGTAAAATGGCAATCACATGGAGTTTCCTGCGAACAATCACGTCATACGTCATCAACTCCTATCATTTGGATTCATTGATATCATGCGATATAAATAAGAGGAGTCTAGATAGCGATAGATAAAGATGTAAATCCTTAGCCAATGGAATATTAGTACTCGTTTCGGAAACATACCTTTTATTTTTAGCCCAATAATATTTCCTTTTTTCCTTGCAACTAATTTACATGTTTGTGGAGGTTTGAGTAGTACAGCTGGTGACTGACAAATAGCCCGTACAACGGACGTGTATTATTTATGCATCACCTCTGACTGGATTCGTAATATGTGTGTACGTTAGAGAAGCTGTACAAGCCAAATCCTGCTGTTAACATTAAAAGGGTCAATCGTGATGCCTTTTGGGAGGATTCGAGGTTGCATTTCGCAGAAAATGTGTGATCCTGATGTGCGCCATAAAGGACTTCAAGCTATGTTGCCATATAACAAGAAGTATAACAGCCACGGTCAAAAAGCATAATACACAATAACGGTATTAATTTATGATATGCTGATTTCCTAAGGCAAGTGACTTTTTAATTTACAAGAGATTGTGCCTGATTACCCAACGTTAAAACCAATACCAGTACTGCCAAATTGAGCCAAAAATGACTTGGAGCTGCATGACGTCATATAATGAGAAATATGACAGAACAATGACAGAATTATGACACAACAAGAAACGACAAGAAATTAATACATCAGTTTGTGATATGCTGTTATCTTAAGACAAGTGACTCTGGAATTTACAAGACGTTGTACCCGATCACCCAACATTAATACCAATAGGTAATATCCATGCAAGTGTCACTGCCGAATTGAGAGACAAATTACTCGAAGCTATGTGACGTCACATATTGAGAAATATAACAGTTTTGATGAAGCAAGAACTCAAGCAAAATTAAGAAATGGTTTGTGATACGTAGTTTGTTTTAAGGCAAGTGACTTTGAAATTTACAAGACTTTGTACCCATCAACCAACATTAATACCACTAGGTAATATCCATGCATCTGTCGCTGTCGAACTGAACTAAAAGGAGAGAGAAAAAGAAAAGTGGTGAAGAGTGAAAATATCACAACTGCGAAATTAAGTTAAAAAAATAGCAGTTGAAGCTCTAGATTTCAGTACTCAAAATAGTGTGTCTTCTAACCTGATTTGTGTGCACTCCCCATAAGCTATACCTTTTTAACTAAAAAGTCAGATGTACTGTACACAACTGGCAATGGGATATTGCGTACTGTTATAATTGGCAGAAGAGCTTTGTCGTTTAAAATGTTATGACAAGCAACGTCTCCTGATTTTTAGGAAATGTTAGTCAGAACAGTCAACTTTTACGTCATTGTAATCCTCTATAAACATTAAATACCAAAAGTGTGATGTTTACAAGAACATCAATCTGGTGTAATTTGTCACAATGTATTGTATAGTTTTGTTGTTCTTAAGTCACCTGATCTTCATTCCCAATTAGTATAACTTTGTTTATTTTTTGTTGGACGTCACCTCAAGCTCTCTCAGAGCTTATGACGTCCCTTTCATGTATGTGTATATAGTACTTAATAATTACGAAACAAGTAACCTATATAATTAAATCATTTGTATATATATACATGCGTGAATGAATAAACTCAAACTCAAACAATTTTTTTTTTTTTTTTTTTTTTTCAGCTGATGTCTCTCTTTTTTTTTTCCCGTTTATTTTTAGGAATACAGTTAATCAGTTTACGTAGTGCTAATAATCCTCACATCGATAACATAAAAACTGCCTCTTTAGTTCAAACAGGCGTATTGTTAGGAACAATTCGTGATGTAATTCACGTGGATACGTTGCTGCCCGTGAGTGTTTTCACTTGGAAGAAGCTGCTTCATAACATATTAAGTTTCTAACTTACATGTATACTGAAAAAAGAAAAGAAATAATACTTACTAACTTTTAATTCATATGCGATTATGAGTGCTTATTATTCTTTACCTTTTGCTGATGATACCGCAGTTAGAGCGTGCACCATGTTATTTGGCCATTCTTATCAAAACATATAGGGGCTGCAGACAATAAAATGAGAAATATAATTCAAAATTACTTGAGGTTAAGATAATGTTGGTAAAACTGATATGAGATCTACACTTGACAATCGGCATTATACTTAAAAAAAAAAAAAGAGCGATTGTCGTCGTAAAAGAAAATATTTTAGTTTTTCTCTACCCGGTAGTTTAAACGAAGTCCTAGTATGTATACTATCGGCATAATCTTTCTGAACAAACTAATATTTCTCAGCCTCTTCATTCTTTTCTGTCGTCTGCTATAATTTATCATTCTGTGCACTATTCCTCTTGTTTCATATTTCGATTGACCTTCCTGTCACTTTGTTTTCTCAGACTAAGATGATCTTACAAAAATAAAACCTCTACAGGTGTGTCCTACTCTCCCAAAGTGCAATAGATCTCCAATTAGAAAAAGTTTCTACTACCCTTTGATTTGTTTTGAACGCTTCTCTATCTTCTGCTAATATCGGCCTACTTGATAGTTAGGGCCTACAGATTTTTATCGATACTAAAGTACATCATGTTTTTATCTTGTAAATGGCTCAATCAGACTAAGTAATAAACCTAAACAAAATAATAATTCGTAAATTGTGTAACGGCACTCACCCACTGTTGCTATCACTGCCATGAGAGCAAGGACCAAAAGAAAAATAACCTGTGAACAGGGCAGAAAAACAATTTTGTCCTCAACAGTGGTGTTCAACCAACGTAACCTGTCATTGGTTTACGTGACAAGCCTTTAGTATATGTTTTACAAAGAATTCCATTCTTTTAGGAGCACTGCAAATGGAACTACCTTACACATGCTTTGCCCGACAATAGTTGAAATTACCGCCTGCGTGACGTGACATGGAACCACACTTTGGAAATGGTGGATATTCCCAGCAAATTTTCAACTTCATTCCGCCTTGTTAGTTCAGTCTATTCACTCAGTGACTGTTTTTGGTCAGTTTACGCCAAGTGGCACGTAGCTGAATAACTGTCACGGGGTATAGGCCTAGTGTGTCGTAAAGAGGTTACGAAAATGTAATAGTCATGTATACCATGGAATTATGCCACATACTTCTGGGATGTACTTATAGTAGTTCTAAATTAGGGTTCATCAGAAAGAAATGCAAACAAGAGCTGAATTATATTGATTAAGGTATGTTTGTCGGCAATCACCACATAAAATAAGGACCTGTAGGAGGTGGGAAACTTGATTTTTTATTTGTAAGAAATCTCTTAAGAACCATGGGGCCCATTGACTATATATCGCTTTACTCAAAATATGTTGTAGTTTGTATTAAAGTAAAGAAAATCAACTTTAAATCCTAAAGTTAATGGTTTTTTTTTTTTCATTCTGTCACTTTGTAAAATGTTACAAATGATTGAAGGCACTCTGACATTAAGCAAGACATGTCCAAACTACGCGGTGCTTGTAACGAAAAGGAACACTTAAAGGAAAAGTGACATTCATCGATAAAAGATCTGACGTTATTCTGTGCAATGTCAGTACTTCTTTATTTTAAGCCTAATTTATCTCTTCAATACCAGGTTTCCCATTGAGTGAGTGATATTTGTCAAGAGGAAAATGCGTAATTCCATAACGAAACCTAAAAGGGCACACAAAATTCTCACCAAGATACACCTGTAACATCCTAAGACGTATCATGCGAGTCCCTCTCTTACCGTCATAAATTTTGCGTACTTAGCCAATGTTTGTTTATAGTACATTTGTAATACAGGAGTTTGCTTGTAAAATGATCAATATTCAATTTGTGGCCATCTTCAACATTCAAGTTGATTAATACAGCCAATATTTCAAAACAACATTTTCATGTCACCCAACCTTTAAAATATGCATTCAGTAGAACAATGTTTTCTAATGTTACATACGTTTATGTGAATGTATTACATTTTTTTTATATTAGAACATGATGAATGTCTCAAGAATCGCTGCGAAATCCTTCTGTATCTGTACTCTTTATCCAGTGAAACATTAACGATAGCCCCCCCCCCTCCCCAGTAGATAAACATAACGTAGCATCTCTCCGTGCAACTAAACTTCACTGCCTGGCATTACCCAAACTCTCTTCTTTATTGCAGTTCTGAGAGAGATGGTTTCATGTGGTGCAACTTTTCCTAAAAAAATTGGCTCGAAGCTGACCGTTATTCGTTTTTTTTTTCCCGAAAAAGGTCATTCTATATTTCGAATAAATGTCATTTCATTTTTCATAAAATTATATTTCATATAAATGCTGTGTGTATTATTTCGTATGCTGATGATACTAGCCTATTTTCTCTCATTTCCAAAATTACCCTCCTTTTGGACGATTTGCGGAATTTGATAAATATTCGTAATTGGTTTTGTAGGTCCAAATTGTCAATTACATTAAAAAAAAAATACATCTTCTACGTAGCTCCTTATTAACGCTAATAGTATTTCATCTGTGTGGTGAAAATATTCTTATCGCCAATGTCACCGTCAAATCCCTCGGAGTCCTTTAAGATAAATATCTTACCTGGAATAACCACATTCAGTGTATTATTGCTAAAGTCTCGAAAGAAGTCGGCATCCTCAATGGTCTACGATATAGTCTTTCAAGACACATCAGGATTACCTTCCACAACATTTTTAATCTCAATTACTTTAAAAATTGTAATATTGTATAGGAGGCACTTATCCCATGTCATACTATACTCATTGTTAAAACATACTCTCCTTTACATTAATACCAGGACCTGAAATGATTTCCCGATCGAAAAAAAAAAATAACCTAAAACAACGACATCTCAATGCATATCTCATTTTGAACTACCTCCCATTTGTCATTTCCTTTCTTTATCCTCTTGAGCTTGTTTCCATTCAAATATGTTCATGTATTGTTTATCTACGCAGTTCTCATAGTCTTTGAATTACTACTTGCTTATTTTACTCTGCCTTCGGCTTTGTTATTGCTCTCTATCATTGTATATTACTTCACTGAATTTCTCTTTCTTCTTGTGAAGACAACGTGGCAACGTAAATAAGCTCTTAGTGACCTTCTTGTTTTCACCCCTCTATGTCTTTCTTTAAAAAATTACGTACAATTTCAGATTAGTGATAATTACCTGCAGCAGGTATTTTAGTTTTAAATAACAAGGAAGGTACGTTCTACTTGTAATTTCCTTCAAGAAAGAACACGATAACATGAGTGTAAAACTTCACAAGTCGAACTACGCGAGATTTTTGCATTCAATTCACTGTTTACTGGTTTTCGAAGTTATTCTCTGTGTAAGCAACCGCAAGAATGGTACCTACTTCGGGGGTATGAGTATTCGGCTGTGCCCGTTTTTTTTTTGTTTTTTTTAAATAAATGGCGTAATACATGAAAATAATTTTTAGTACATGTGTAAATGAAATTGAATATATAATAACCCTACTTTGGATTGGTGCAGAGCTATAATCAATCTATAATCAATATTGGATATTACTCCTTTTGTATCCGCATTTATCTTAGCTAAATCAAGACATGTAAACTGAATTGGAATAATCCTCTTCGACTCATGTGTTCAAATACTGATGGTGATCAAATACTGATAATCAGATTAATACAACGATATAACATTGCAGTACTTACAGGCTTTTGAAGATGCATGGCGACAAATATTCTGAACGTTCGGTCGTCTGATGTAGGTTGTTGGCTGTGTTGACAGGGCTGCTACAAGAACTCTCTTTCACTGAAAGGATCTACCTGAAGCCTTTTTATTGCTGCTCCTAACTTCGTGTTGTAAGTCTGGGCATGTCTACTTTCTGTCCAACAAAAGTAGGACTGGGCACGATTGGCTGTCTGTTTTCATTGAATATCGTTACTCTTATCATAATAAGTACTTTAAATCTTACACTGGCAGGGGAAGAGACTGTGGGACATGTAGTCAGAAAGACTTTAAAATTTAGACTTTGTGACCCACCTAAGGGAATTATCTCAAATTATCAATTTCTTCATTGTTAGAATTGACGAATCTGGCCGACCCATGGCCCAGAAGTTGCACATTTTAGAGAAAAGTAAGAAAGAGAACCTTTTCTTAAATGTCAAAATAGCCTTTTAGCTGCCTGCATTTCCTTCAATCAGAGAGGGTATATTGTAATACCTAAAGTAAACAATGCTTCTTTGCAAACACACAAAAGTGAAATTATGAAGAAAAAATAAGTTTTTGGTCACATTACTGGAGTTTCTGGCGATATGGACCATTCCAACAGGGTTTATGGCTCAAGTATCCTTTATGTAGTGAATGGGTGAAAAAAAAAAAGAAGAAAGAAACAGATATGAAGTGGTTATAAATAAACAGTTTGGTTTTAATAAAATATAAAACTATGGAAATATTTCAACTTGTTTAGGATATCATTAAAAATTGTGAGCGTGAAAAATACAATAAAGTCGGTCTTACTAACATGAAACGACAATTTCTATACTAGTCATGTGGGAAGATTTTTATTTAAACTAGAGCAATTCAACGTTGTTCAACTGTTAATGTAAAAAGAATATGAACAAGTAGACACCTTGCAAAAATTTGTTGAAATGGCAAGATATGACAACTTGTCAATGAAACATTGTATGGAAAACTGATCACTTCCTCACTAAGTAAAAAAAAGGTGAGCAAGTCAGGATTTGTAGCAAATGGTTGAATTGACAAGATGTGATACATTATTAAATGAACATTTTTCATAAAATGTTGAATTCCTTATTAAGAATCAGTTAACAAGGTATCATTTGCAGCAAAACATTGTATTATTATTATAACACAACTGAACAATTGATCATTTTCTTTTTGTTTTAATGATCTTTATCTCAGTATGCAGACATTTTGTTGACAATTGTCAAATTAAGAGCCAAAAATATTCTTATCTTGACGGAACTTTTAAGCTTCCGTACTCTTTTCATGCCCGATTACACGTCCCTTACCAATCTAAATGACACCAAAAATTTCTTCTGGTGTGTAGCCCAAGAAAACCCAGGTAAAGGAGGTGTTATTAGCTAGAAAGACAGCTCCCTGCCTAGACATTGGATTGACACTCCTGATGTACTACTTTACGAGATGTTTCATTGGTCATGTGAATCATCACAGCATGAGGTGTTGAAACTAGGCTAGGGTGATAAGGCATTGTAACAGGTTGAACCTCAGTGCAACAATGACGAGGTGAGGTTGGAGGGACTCTCATTTTTGTGGATGAGATTCGGTATGAATGATTATTTGGCGTTTCATTGTTTTTTTATCCACAGTTGCGTGCATCTACCCTGCGCTGGCTTAACAATAAAATGTAATTCTTTATTACCACACGCTATTGAAACGATAAAAAAGTCATGAACGTATTTTGCCTTTTTGCTTTAATATAGTTTTTGATGAATATTTCGCTAGAACAAGTGTGCGCCTTAGTGTTACTGGTATGAAGCTGCGAAAGTACAGTTCATTAACGTCATTTGCTCTTTTTTCATATTGGAAACGAACCACTGTGCCTTTTTTTTTAACATAATTACTGATCTGTGTATCTTATTTTGAGTTGGAATATAGACTTCTAAAAGAGCCAGAAAGACATATTGCGCTATTACCACGCACAGTTCAAATGATAAAAAAGGCCATGAAAATAACTGTATTTTATTTTTCAACTAAGTTGAAGTTAATAGTTTGCGTGTATCAGTGAGTTTCTAACAATTACTAGTGCCAGGGAGCTGAGAAAATTCAGCTGGAAGTACTTGTCTTTTTAAAACTTGTTTTGCATTAAAGATACAGCGTAGTATCTGCTGTATCTATTTTATCACAGATATCTGATATCAGATACTTGTGCATTTTGTTTATTAGAACATTACAGAGAAAAGTTTTATTAAGTGATTAGTCTCATCTGCACTTACCATAATTCTAACCTATCATTACCTACACCAGATTACAGTAAACACAGTAACGCAATAATCCGTGTAATTGGACTTAGATGCATTTTTTCCTGAATTCGGAGGTTCCAGCTCAATACATTTTACAGAGCAACACGATTAAAAAAACTCAACTTATCTGGAAGCAAGTGGCTGACACAACAATACTATAATGTGTAGCTGTGCGTCGCAAACATTTTAAGAGCAAGTGGCATGAGACCTCGAAGCGACGTGTTGCTTTATTTAACTAAATTAATAAATTCAACCTCTACTTTAATGAGAGATAGAATGCAATTGGGCTGTAGAGATAGGAGCATATAGTATATCGACAACTATATAAGAAGTTTCATGAGGTTCCTTGACGTAGCCAGATAGAAGTTCTTTTCAATGTTTTGAAAAACCAACCATGTGTAATACTGTGAAACGTGACGCAGAGCCACAAACAGGCAGAACAATTATTTCTCTCCTGGCGACTGGCAATACTGCAGCAGAACAAAACTGACTCCTTTCGATGTAAGTGTATCACGAAAGACAAACACCTTATTGCGTTCACTCTTTAATCCAGTGCAAGGCAATAATGACACGGGGATTTGGACAGTTGCCGGATTTGTGACCTTGCCGGTGTCAAATTACTTTAAAGCGTTCTATCTGGATGTAAATAACTAACAGCAATCCATTTCGTGACTTTCGCATTTCAGTCCTACAGTATTGTTCACCCCAAATCGACGGAGTTATCTGTAAAGGTTGACTTGTACACCCAAGAAAAATGCACACAGTACGTGAACTACACAGTGTATGCATGCGTAACACTTCGTTGAGGTGCTCATGTGATTCATGAGACGACCTTTTGTCTTTGAAAAAAAGTCCGGGCTAAGCTCATTACTGCGTGCGAAGAAACCACGTGTGTTTATCATTACGGAAACGGGTTAGTGTCGCGTTTTATGGAGTCCGTAAGTCCATAAAATCCTAGAGAGATAAAAAAATATGGCACACTCTAATTTATGTCATGGCACTCTGTTCTATCTGCAATTGACCTACAGTGTAACTCTAGGTTAAAACCGCATCCGAGCTTCCATAAATGAGTGGATTATCTTGTATTTAATACACAAGTCCAGAGTTGGTTTACTCTGTTCATTTATGCAGTGAGATTTTGGTGAAAAAGGACGAAGACGGAAGAAAATTTGGCTTTGTAAGTAATCACATTCTTATTGAAAATGAACCCCTAGAAATCGTAACACGATTAAGGACAAGGTAACAATTACCGTGCGGTTATCCGAGACGAAACGACAGTCATGTGACTGTGAAGGACCAGTATATGAGTTAAGGATTCTTACTAAGTATGAACATGTGATCATTTGCCAACCTCACCAATACATTTACTCCTGTTATGCTTCTTTACCACGTTTTGTACCACACACTTTATATAGATATTTCACTAAATTATATACTTGGAGCAAATAAAAAGAACTACCCCGATGAGAAGTTTTTATCACTGCAGGAGCTTCGACGAAAGTCGCCATTTTAAACCTTGACATTTGACAGCAGTAAGAATTTAGTTTAGATTTAGTATGGAAGTTCTGAACATAAAAATGTTACGCAAATTGTCATACACTAGGAAAAGAACATGTCATAAATCATGTAGTCTTTTCACACAAAAAAAACAAAAAACAGACTTTTTAATTAGAAAAATACTGTGTGATTAGTCGATCTTAAAGTAAAGTTCTTGTATTACTTATTCCCACGTATGGGTTAATGAGTGAATAAGACAAATGGTATAATGGGACGTACAAGGAAAAAGTATAGGTATTTAGTGAGGTGTCTTTTAGATATTTGTTCGTAGTTTAGACCTCATTTAGAGTTTGCTCCTGGTGCTTTGAACATTCACACGAAAAGTGATTAGAGAATGTGAAGAAGCACTTCATATGTGAGATGGTATGTTGGTGTTCAGTTTATTACGGAGTTGTACAAGTTTGATGATGAAACTGAGTCTTAAACCAGAGTTTCTAGTCCACCATGCCAAACGAAATGTCATTTTCCAGTCCAGGTTCCTTCCACTTCCCCCGTCTTTACATGTTCACCGGCTTACAAAATATAGTTGTCCAGATAGACACTGTGTATGACACACCTGATGTAATGAGGCCCGAGTTTCAACTAACATGTATAGTTTACATGGGACACAAATTACTTTGATGGACCCAGCTGTTGTTTGCACTCTCTGCCTCTGCTGGACCAGTTTGGGTAATGGGGGCTACCGTGTAGGTGGGTGGGGGCTATATACAGTCCATCTGTGCAACACTATGTCTTTTCTCAGCAGAACATGTATTTATCAAAAATGTATTTGTGAAATCTTTGTCCTTTTTTCTTCCAGTTTAAGGGTATCTGAAACAACATAAAATGCAAAACGTGGGGTTGTTAGATCAGAAGCTATGTTATTCACACAGGAAAAGGAGCATATTACAAACAACCCACCGTAACATTCCAGTAGGAAAATATGCTCAAGTTAAAAAAAAAAAAAAAAAAAAAAAAAACATAAATATTAGGATTTTATCAGTTCAACATTGTAATAACATACCTTAAAACAAGATAATCAGCAACGACATTTAAAACACAACAATTACCCAATGGATGTACCTGATAATTGACCAGAAGAGGAACCTTAAGTTAAACAGGTCGATATCCTTAGAACAATAATACTATCTACATTAAATGATGTTCTACTCAACGTTGAATCGTAATTATTCTGAAAGTAAAAGTTTTTAGTCGTTGCACTGTGCAATTGATCTCTGGAAGTGAAAAATACTTCGACAAGACGGAATCAAGGTCCAAGGAACAACGGGATACGTTTAATGAAAACAAAATCAGAAAAATAAAAGCAATAGATCCAAAGTTTTATGAATGGAATGCAACCATTAACATGTTAGCACTGTAATAGTATCTAGTTGTCATATTCTCTTCTTTAACGGGCTTTGTTTGCTACTTCGGTGAGAGATCTTAACATTTTGATATTGAAACTCCATTAGTTAACGATATAAGCAGGGAGCTAATCAGAGGTGAAGAAAAAAGAAACGATTTGATTTGACAAACGTGACTGCATGGAAGTGAGAAGGATCAATAGTAGGATATTCATTATGTGCAGTGGTTGCCTCCAGACAGGGGATTTTTAAAAACATGTATGAAAAAAGAATAACCGCATTAATGTTTTAATAAGATTTTCTAATAATGTATGTATTTTGTCCTTGTTTGCATATTCACAGGTAGAGGATACTTTAGTGTGATAGCTTGAGCTGAAAGAAACTGCAAACATAAACACAGAATACGTGTTCTTGTAGTGACTGTGTCACTGTCATGTCATCATCCATCACGTGATGTAATTCAATTTACTGATCCCACTAGAAGACCGCCCATGACATTCCAAATCTGGTTGGTAAAGGTTTAGCGGTAGGTTATTCAACAGTTGTATGCTACGATATTCTGTTTTATCAGTTGATAAACCTGGTTTCTCGACTGAGAAACCTCGTTTATTGAACGATAAACCAGGTTTATCAACCGCCAAATGCCTAATCATTTGATAAACCGGGTTTATCGGTCGAAACACCAGGTTTATCGTGTGATAAACCAGGCTTATCAAATATATTGAGCATTCGGCGTTGAGCATTTAACCTGGTGTATCGGTCGATAAACCAGGTTTCTCCAAACGATAAACCAGGATTTCTAAATTATTGAGCATTTGGTGTCGATAAACCATGTTTATCAACCGATAAGCCAAGGTTTTTGATAAACCTCGTTTATCAATTCGATAAACCAGTTTTATCAACTTGGTAATCCATGTTCATCACCCATGAAGTGATAAGTCAGGTTTACCAGTTGAAAAACCAGGTTTATCAACGCCAAATTGATAAACCTGGTTTATCGATTTTGTAAGTGAGAAACTCGATAAACCTGGTTTATCAACTGATAAGCTGCAGGTTTCTCGAAATATTGGGCATTTGGCTTGCTAGAGACGTCTGTTGAAATAAACTTACCTTGAACATATAGTGAAGTCGAGTTCACCTCCGAATTTTCACCTACACAGAAATACTCCGCCTCGTCTTTTATACCAACCGGGTTTATTGTGACAGCGTAGCTACTGTTATTCAGAAGTACGTATTTGACAGAATCACCAGAGATCGTTATCCACATTTCCTTTAAGGAGACATTGACGTCGTAGTTCCATATTACGTGGAAATCATTTTTGGCGTTACATGAAATTGTGACACTATCGGCAATGTTTGCACTGATAATTGAATTACCCACAGATGGGGTCCCATATACATTGGAGTATACGTCGAACATAACCGTTGGAATGAGAAGTAAGTTGTACCACACAGGCCACGCCATACTGCAACACTAATAGAGAAAAATACAGTCAGTGACGACTCTTTTATGTTACCTCAAAGTACATTCCACAGCTGTGTAGAGATTCCAGTGAACAATGTGTGGACCATTCCATTCGTGAAGTAGGTAAAAGTTTCGTGAATCAGTCGGGTTGATAAATTTGAAAGACGCCCGGCAAAATAAAATGAACTGTACGTTCCCATTTTTAAAACTTCTGTAAATAAAGGATAAAATTGTAGATACGGATATACAAACCCGCCGCCTCTGATTGACTAGCTGTAAAACATTGCAGCCCCCTACTTGAAAATTAGCTTTTCCCTTTTCGTCCAGGTCCGACTACAGTCAACAAACTGTGAATGTGACACGCGGTTTCACGATTTGTACCGTCTATTTACTTACGGCATACCTTGTCATATTTCCCTCTGCATCGGTATTTCTTCCCATCAAAATGACGGTTGGAAAAAATCTGATAGGAGTGAAAGCTAAACACCGAAGAAAAGACACCTGATGAAAGCATTCACGATCAGGTTTATACAACACAGTCAAGTGTCTGTGTTTTTTAGAAGTTACCTTAAAGAAAAGGAAAGGTTGAACGGTAAATGGCCTATGCAAGATTGTGTAAACTGATGCTTTCGCGTGCTCACAGTTAGTAGCGTCAAGGAATTGTTATACTTTTGGTACTTTCGGTATTATTTCATTTCGAAAAGCAACTACTGTAATAAAACTACTGTAAAAATACAAACCAGGTATTTTTGTTTCATAATAAAAAGGGAAACTCGTTTGAATTTGATATTTAATCAAACCAGGAAATTGTTGGCCTACTGCTGCAGTACAACTGATGACAGTGCATTTCGACATACTCCTACTTTCAACTTCAATTTGAGGTCATCACGCGTAAGCTCGTGTCTATACAACAAAACTAACTTCTTAGGAACTATCCTAACGTGATTGGGGTTCAGCATTGTATATACAGACACACGTCAATCAAATATCTACAAGATCATCAGATATTACGTTTGGTATTTATAAAATGTGTTTTTATATTCTATACCATAAGAAATTATATATAATGCACTTCATTATTTCCAAGTTATGCTGAATGTGAAAAAAGGCATACCGTTAATACTGATCCCAGTATCTCACATACTACTACTTTAAAATTTAATTTGGGATCATCACACTCGGGACGCTCGTGTCTACCCAAGGAATTATTTTTAAGGAACTATCCTAACATGATTCGAGTTCAGCATTGTACATACAGACACACGTCAATCAAAATATGTACAAGATCATCAAACATTACTTTTGGTATTTATGAAATAAATTTCCATATTCTATGCCATAAGGAATTATATACAATGCACTTCATTTTTTGCAGGTGCTGAAATTGAAAAAAAAAAGAGAAGAAGAAAGTGCTGCTTCCCGTTAATCGTTATCCCACGTAGGTCACATTGCATACGTGCAATGAACCTGGCCACAGAAAACCACTTCCAGATTAAAATTGATTTGACTTGTGATAGAACGGTCAGCCTTAGGGACAACATGCACTTGCCTAGCTGTTAAGACCATCATGTTACAACGTAGGAGTACTCACTGAAGCCGTGATTTCAAAGTCTTGAATCACCTCAGAAAAATACTAAAATTAAAAGAAAAAACAATGATACGAGATAAATGAAAATAATTTGAACCTCATCCCATTATCTATTTAGGCTAAGTCAATAAAATAGGCCTAATAAAAAATATTTCTCATCATTACACTCATATTTTTCATAATTATCCACCCCCTTCTCCGAATAACGTACACAGGTAGGGTATAAATTGGTCACAGACAACTTTCACCGATAATGTTTAAAAGCATTTTATGCACTAATTCCAAAGTATATATATATATATAAATATATATATATAATAAGATATATATATATATAGATATATATAGATATATATATATATATATAGATATATATATATATAGATATATATATATATATATATATATATATATATATATATATATATATATATATATATATATATATATATATATATATATATATATATATATATATATAACCAAGTATATCCAAGAATCAAGTACGATATCTTAGTTCAAGGTACATGTACAAGTACAATCTCATCAGTTACAAGTACGTACGATGCTGTTTCCGTTTTAATACTCAGGTTCATGTGGTTAAATTCCAAGTGCGAAAGACTTTAGTGCTAGGAATCTACGTTGTCATTCGAAGTAGATACAGGTTAAATCTATTGGCGTTTTCCACTAGCTATTTCGCTTAATGTTAAAATAGAGATTGGAGAACGATTCCGTATAATTGTTCAAGTTTTCAACTATTTTTGTATTATTCCTTTTTTTTTTGGTTTCTTTTCACTGAAAGATAACAAGTAATACATCAACCCAGAGCAATATCTAAAGATAGATCAACGTTGTAAACGAGAACTATTTTTACGGAATGATGTATTTGTTTGTTTAATTTCTTAGTAGAGGTGTTCACGGTCTAACTTACCTTACAAGTACAATTTTGATGAAAATTAACTAAGTATTAACTACCTGTTTGATCTAACACTTTATTTACAAATAAAAATGGGTGTAAGAAATAATGAGACTCTTTTCATTTTTAGATTAGCATATATTATAATATAAGCAATTCTTTTCAAGATAAAAAAATACCGTTATCAATCTCCAAGAGGTATTCTGCAATCTTCATCGATTTGCTGAATTGACAAGTATACAAGCCATCATTCTGGATGTCCACTTGTGTTAATACGAGAGAATAGTTTTCGAAGACAACAACGAAAAACAACAATGAAAGTAACGCTTCAGCAGCGAGTTACCAATGACGATGACCCTGTGATTGAAATACCAAAATACATCGAAGGTGTCATTGGCAATGATCGGACAATCCAAGGTCTTCGAATCTCCGTGATTTAAAACGAAATGTCCACGCGGTGATTCCGTCCGTAATGTACATGTAAGTAAAAAGAAGCAACTAAAGAAAATAGTTGTTCCAATAAATTTAAGAAAACTTGTATTTTGCCCTGTCATAACTTTTAAATCCGTGACGTTTCCTCGCAAATGCCTGTTTTTATGTACCATTTTCTGTTCCAAATCAACAAGTTAACTGACCTGGAATTTCATGCTGATAGATGAAGTAAGATAAAATTATTTTCTTTAAGAATTTCATCATATCGTGGACGATGAAATACGACGTTGCAATTTGAAAAATCTAACAAATATTATAGCAAATGCAGCAAAACAGACAAGAATCAGGAGATTAGTATGACGTTGACATAATCCCTGATCACATAAAAAAGTATGTCTCCTTCATTTGACAATATGTACGACAATAACAGACCAGGGTCGTTCTTACAAGACATCGTGCAATGTCAAAGAAAAGCACTTCATCATCAAAGCTGTCAATTGGTGATAAAAGCAATCTGCCTTTGAAAGGTGAAACACAAACATTCCAATTATTGGTAAAACAGACAATAGATAATTGATCACAAAGATTGCCTAACAATGTCCTTTTCCCCACTCGACAAAACGTGAAACGAAAACAGATATTTAATGGCATTTAGGTATACAAAGAATGGAACCATTAACTTGGGCAAATAAAAGACAACCAAAGAAACGATTAACATGGATACCTTAATTAACTAGCAAGATTCCCAGTATCACTTTTTTGATTGCTGCGCATTATTTTCATGAGATTGATTGTCTGGCACTTAAAGATTATGGGAGTTTAAGCTTTAAAAAATGCATTTGTGATCAGCCCTTTATCGAATAAGACACATCCTCGGAACACTTTGAGAGCAGTTAAAACTATTGTCATTAGTCTTGCACCTAATCAAATTTTCGACTTTCTCATTAGGCGGCGGAGCACTTTTTATACTCATTTGTGTTACAGATGTCCCTGCATGTGGATTTGTCTGACACTTAACTTATATATATATATATGTGTGTGTCTTTATGTATATTTACATATTATGTACCTGTTAATTGATAGCGATTAATTTCGAAACGTACTTGTTTATGTTGTGTTTAAATACTTTCTTATTAACGTGTAACTATGTTGTAAACATTTTGATATTACGCTGTAAATCACAAGTGAAATGAATTGAATAAAATTTGGATGATTAAAAAAAAAAATAAATAAAAAAATAAATAAATACAGGTAGGCTACACACAAAAAAAAAGAACTAATGATTAAAATATAATGTACTATTTATTCAGCTTATTAGTAACACTTTGGTACACTCTCTTTAGCTAAATAGTAGACTTATAAAGGCTGTAAAGAATCACTGAAATTAACATTTCCAGCGTTGCAAGTACTTATGACACTTTTCATATATGATATACGTTTAGACAATATACAATTTTATGATTCCGAGTACATGACTTTATTCAGTAACCTTAATTTGCTTTCTCTTTTCAATGATTCCGCAAAGTTTGGGAGTTAAAGATTTACATCGAGTTCTTAAAACCGGGAATCACAAATTTGAATTAAGCTTGTCTTCAACTATAAATCGTTTGCTGTTAGGCAAGGAATATTCTGTAGAGCAATTTGTGGTAACAGTCGAAATATATAGGCTCTTATACTTGTCAGTTAATTTCTCATACATTAAACAAAACAGTTGAATGAAGTAAGCATAAAATCACGTAATGAGACTTACATGATGCTTTTTTTTTTTACCAGAATGCTAAGGTACCCGTCTTACACATTCAAAAAATGTTTTAAACGTCAAGGTAGTTAAGTTATTGTGAACGTGACAAACCTTTGATTCCCAAGCTGTATTCTGCAATCTTTACCGTTTTGTTGAACAAACATGTATACAAGCCATCATTCAGAACGTCCACTTGATTCAGAACGAGAGAATTGTTCTCGAGGATAATAAAGTTTTCGAAGTAAAGTGCTATCAGCGAACTACCAATAGTGATGATTCTGTGGTTATAATACCAGAACACTCTTGATGGATTCTCACCAACAGTTCACGATTGAAATAACACACCTTAAAACAAGCTCGTCAGCAAAACCATTTAAAACACAACTGTAACCCATACACACGATAGTTGACAATTAGAGAAAACTGAAAATGAAGAGTTAATGAGGTCGTTAGCGTAAGAAGAATAGCACTATTCAGTTTAAATTATGTTGTAATTAACATTGATTGAGTCTCAATTATTCTAAAAGCAAACGGGTTTAATCATTGTTCTATGCAATCGGTCTCTGGAAATGGAAATAAAAGATGGACTCGACGTACAAAAGAACAACCAGATAAATTTAATGAAAATGAAATCAGAAACATCCAAGAAGTAGATACATTTCTTGATTTATAAATGGACTGAAACCATTAACAGGTTAGCGCAATAATGGTTGTCATATTCTTTTCTTTAACGAGCTTTGTTTGACGCTAATGAGTCCTTTTAACATCTTAATATTGAAACTCCATTGGTGAACGATATAACCAGAGAGCTGCTTCTTAATATAACATAGGTTAACAAAATTACTTGATTCGATTTAAAACAAGTGTTTTAACCGGTCTCAAGCAAGCAACCGTGGCTGCATGGAAAATAAAAAGGACCAATAGTACCATATTGATTGTGTACAATGGTTGCCTCCGAACAGGGGATTTTTTAAAACGTGTATGAAAGCGCAATACCCGCATTCATATTTTATTTCTTCGGGTAATGCTTGTGCTTTGTCCTCGTTTACATGTGCAAAGGAAGAGGACACGTTCATGTGATAGCCTGGGCTTGAAGAAAACATAAAAACATCCATGTACTTCAGATAATAAATTATTGTCATTAGTTTGAGTAGACCAAGTAGATAATTAGAAAAGGATTCAAACTGCCAAACTCTCCCCGATGTGGGGTACTCTAAGATGTGCTCAAGTAACTCATTCAGTCTCTTAACAAACCGTGCTTGAACGTATACGAACACACATTCCCTAAGTTCAGACAAGTGGGGGATAACGGTTGCAAATCACAACGTACACAAGTTAAGGTCAGTGGTGCACACATGGTGCACAATAAATTGTGTACTCATGCAGTAAAGTACTACATTAATGATATTGCAGTATAAAGTTTATGTACTAAACCATGCCAGTTTCAGCATACTGTACATGGCAGCTTTTTATGATTTTTTTTTTAAACTTTGAAAGTAGCAAGTTTCCTGTAAAATGAGACCTGAACTAGAAAACTCAGAGTACTCCTGAACATATAGTCCAGCCTTGCGAATCACAACAGCATACAATGAATTCAGGGTTTACTCATCGTAGAGCAACACACGAGATAAGTAAGTGGGCGAGTTGGTGATGTAAACATCTGGTCTGTTGTTGATGACAAGCACCGTCATTTTTAAACCATTAATCAAAGTTTTCGACGTTTTCTTTTTTGTTGTTGTCACACAATTTGTGTTACTTTTAGAAACTTCGGGCATTCCTTTTGGTTATTACATAATGTAAGTTTAGCTTTTTACGACACAGGCGGGGTATTGAAAAAAAAAAAAACAAACATGTAAAACATAAGGAGAAGCAAATGATTTATGCTGTTAGTTTTTTTCAAAGTCACGTCGCAACAAGAAATTAAACATACATTGTACTTTCGCTGATTTAGTGATGAGTTATCAACCTAAAATCGAATAATACCACACGGGAGTGTAATGTTCCAGTTATTGAGGATGTCCCAAATTTAACTGTGATTACATGTTCTTCTAACTTCTGAATTAATTTGACGATGATGCTTATAATCCTAACTCGACATGCACACAGGGTTACCTGAACTGCAATTTCAACCTCAGCCAGTTTGGGTGTGTGTGTGTGTGTTAATAATCCTACGAAAATCTTTCTCCCACATTTGACGTTGCTAAGTGTCACACAATACGCGTGGAAAGGACAGGACAGTAATGTTCTAAAACCTCATAACTTACCAACCTAGTTTTGAAGCCTAAAGGATTTTTGAAGGCAAAGAAGTTTTGACAACGGTATTTCTTTTGCCGGAGTAATGGGTTTTGGGGGTGTATATAATACATTGCACAAATGCCGTTCTATTCATTTAAAGTCGTGTGTGCCATTCCTATTTCTGTTAGGTCAACCCACTAATATGTTATTATAGAAGCCTGAAAGAAATTGAGCAGAAAAATGATGCTTGGGTAAGTAAATATATACTCCGTTTTAAATCATCGTGTTTTCCTTTTTCTTTAGACTTCAATATGTTCACAACACCGCCAATCCCTCCCAGAAATTCCTCTACACCCCAGCTCTTCTTACCCACTCTGGCATGTCATATGGTGGGTAAACTACTATGCAGAGTTTATTTTACCTGGCGTGTGAATGAAGTTCCATCTTTGAAATATGCACAACGTTAGCACTTTTATTGTGTTATTGTATCAATATTGAACTAGGCCATCAATTTCAAAGTAACTGCAAATGTGACTTCAGAAAACAAGTACAAGCCTTTAGTTACGAGGTTATATTATATTACTGAAAAAAAAAAAAAAAAACAGAAAAAACGCCACACACTAAATAACGCAGCATGATTTTGGTAAAATGTTTATTCTGCTTTTTTTCCAATTTTAAATTGTTATCTACATTGCAAGGTTGATAATTAATCATTAGCATTAACAAAAAGAGAACAACAATCTTTATTTTTTCGTAGTGTAATATTCCTGTTAATCTCTCTGATTGAGCATTACTTATCATTTTCTTAAACATCAGAGTGAAAGAAGTTACATACACTACATGACCCTTTGTCATCCCATGTTTTAAGTTATTATCACAAGGCCACTTGACCAAGAAGATTCAAACACTATTGGCTCAATGTTATTTTGAATTTTTTTTTTTTTTTTTTTAAATATGTTAATTATTATCGTCCGTAGTAGAAAAGCAAGTAAACAAAAAAACACAAAAACAGCATACTAAAGTAAAACAATGATGGCTTCTTCAAAATAGTCACGTAAGGGTCACGCTAAAGATTGTATGGCATGGAAATAAAATTTGCAAGTATTGATTGCATTAGGTATTGAAAATATTAAAAACAACCACAAATTCCACCAAAATCCGTCCAGGATTGACAAATTTACAGGCAGATTACTGTTTCACAGCTGTATGAAGATTGAACATTGGCAAAGTATGCAAATTTGTGACGTCAAGAGATGAACTTCTATCACATACGGTATCTTATGTTAATCCTTTGTTTATATAACTTTTCTTTCGTGGACATTTGAAAATTTTTATAAGCCCAGAGAGTTTTCTTTTGGAAGCATGTATTTTCTTCTTCAAAAATATCGATATCCCTTACCAATGTGAAACTCAGTTATTAAGTCATGAAAAGGCAAAATATATAGGCTTAACGAAAGAAATACTGAAACTGTGCAACACTCCAAATCATCTGTTTTGCGTTTTTCTCAATCTTTTTCAAGCCATATTTCCGAGACTGTCATAAATATCAGCAACATTGCAACCGATGTTCAATCTGATTTTTCATTTGCAACTTTTCAATGAAGGGTGCTTCTTTCTAAGAGCATGTCACACAACCTTTAACTAGCAAACTCATTTCTTGCATTTCAGAAGTCGTTAATGGAAAAAGAAGTTCCATTCAACACTGGCTGACTTATGTACCAAACTGAAGATGACGTATTTCAATATGTTTTTATCCTGCTTCAGTTTATTTAATTAAAGACAATAAGTGAACAATGAGGTGTATGATCAGGCTTCAAACATTGAGATGTTACACTGATCCGGTTCAGTCATTCACTCTGGGGAGAATATTGGCATTAACATATCAGTTTGAATAATGTTTACCTTGAGATGATGTTCACGCTTCAAATTTGCTTCTCTTTATCAGCCGGGGAATTTGCTACTGTTTGAAAGAGCTTGTACAACCCAAAGAAAACGGTTTCACTACCTGTATAATGACGTTTCAGTTCTGATACCTGTTTAATTGTTGACTTCAATTTTTAGTGTTCTTTGTAGAAGTAACGGAAGATACATATTTTTTTTCAGCGTCCTCTCAAAATATTCCCCTTTCTTGTGGCGACATAAGCGCATCCTGTACCATGATACCCGCACTATACTTTCAGTAATAGTATTTAATGGCAGAATGAGAAATATTACTCATATAGCAAAAGTGGTGTATAAACCAAGAGACTGATAAATGTGTGAAGAATATGCTCAGGGTTTTTGTCAGCTTGAAAAGATATTTATTTTGTTAAATTGTAGCAAGCTCTGTTTGCTATTTTGGGTCTATGTTGCACCAGAATGGCTCACTATTTAAAATAAACCAACAAAAAAAAAATGCTCTCTATAAAACAAGAAAGAATCACTAACGAAGACTTTCTCAAATTGTAAATTTAGACATACTTTGTCCACTGAATAATTAAAATTGATGGGTTATATTATTAACCTTACGTAAACGAAAAAGTAAAATGACAAGCTGAATGTCAACAATTTGAAAGTGAAGAAAAACTGTAGAATACTGAGAATTATAACGTGTCTAGTCCAAAGCTTGCTTCATGATAGCTGATCGTAATCGATGATGATTCTTGTCAGTAATATACTGGAGTTTTTTACATCACATATTTCCCTTGGTTATGAAATATTGCATACATCCTTAGAAAATTAATAAAAAAAATAATTTAAAAAGTTGAAAAGTTGGTACTGTTAATTTTTATAACCCCCCCCCCAAAAAAAAAAAAAAAAACGGTTATAGCTACTACAATGATGTCGTAAGGCCTGTTCAAAGTAACTGTTTGCATTTTTCACAAATTAAAGATTATTCTTTACGGCCAATGAAGACCAATAGCAAAATAAGGGGCTGCGGTGTACAACGACCTGGATTAGATAACCTTTCAAATTCCTATACATTTTCTTAACGTCCATCATGAACATCATCAAAGAACATGAGTTCTATCTATTATACAACTGCGTTTTACTCTCAGAGGGCGATCGTCAAGGGAGCTTCCCTCATTTACCCTGACGACCCTTAAATATATATGCTTATAATATGTCGCTTCATCGATTCGAAGTGCCCACAGATTGATGTACCAGCCCACTTAGATAAATATTGCTGGTTAACCTGGAAAGATCTCTAGTCTTTCCTTATCCAGTGGAGTGACGTGATCTTATGGTACATTGAAAGAGAACTATGCATTCATCTTCCTGTGATATTTGATTATGCAAATTTTCTCGAGCTTTTACTTGGTCCTACAAAATTCAAAATTTTCAAGAAAGCTTAGCAATTAATCAACGTTACTTGACATCAGACCGAACAATAACAACGGATATTAATATTCATGTAAGCAAAAATGGGGACTAAACAATTATTCTGTACTGGTTATTACAAATTCAGTGGAATCTGACTTTCACTGACAAATATTCAACTCTTACTTTTGTTTTTCTTTTTTCCTTGGTTATTTTACACCCAATTTTTTGGTGTATTTGAATTGAAATTCTATTTCTACTTTTCCGTGTGCACTTGCTACCTATCTTGGGCATCTCAAAGTGGTAAGATTAATAGTACTATTAGTTCTTCCATGCATTTACATTTTCTTCAAACTCTTCCAAAACCCGAACAACTCTTGCAGTCAAAAGGCACGTAGTCTTTTAATGTAAGAATCTTACAGGACACTACGTACACAACAAGTGTAAACTCATAGCCAGATGGTTGCGAGTTTGCAACCACATTACTAGTTCTATCTTGGTTTGGGGACTTAAAGCATAACATGATGCTTGAATCCTTACAACATTATTAAAGACATACATTACAGACAAGTATCACGTCTTCTGTAAAGACTACATTTTTTCTATCATATTTGTTACACAAACATAATCTCCTGTGGAAATAGAGCATTTGCAAGGACCAACAGTCTTTTATTATAACAGGTAAATATCGATGTATTGATTGATATATGCAGCTTCTGACTGGTAACCAAAATTCCTTTACTAGGATACATGTAACCGGTGTTATTCTCAACATATATCCTTCATAAGTATCATGTTCTTTGGAAGTACTGCAAACAAAATTAAATCGTGTTCAATAACATTCACACTTCAGCCCTCGATCTCTGAACTTGCAGCATCAGTCTCGATTTTAGTTTCCTTTCTTAGAATTCTTCTTAACGTTTACTGTGCACGTCTATGAAGGTTAAACACCACCTTCTCTGAAAGTAACTGCTTCCATCAATATACAACCATGTTCAACACAACAAGACTTTTAGCGCTCCTCGTTTATTCTTTGCAGTGTCTGGCACTGACTCATCTACCTTAACTGGTATTGATCTAAATTGTTATTATTCTTGATAAATATTCTAAAACACCTATCGCCCTCTATTAAAGCACTGCCTCCTCCAACATGAGATTATGTGAGACCAACCAGCTGAACACAGTAGCTCTTGTCGTCGTAGTATGTAGTATTTTCATGGCAGTTTGAAGTCCAATTTCCTTTAATGAAATTAACCTTTTAACAGTTTCTAGACATTTTAACAGATTCGAGTCATGTATTATAGATAAGTGTCACCTTTTCTAACATGCAAACGTGTACAGCAAGCATAAGCCTTACTCCTCGTCGTCGGAATCTGCAGTGTCAGACTGGGATTCATTGTAACTGTAGGAAAGATAAAGCGCATCATTTATGTTTCCTTGTATATTTCCCTTCAAAACATATATAATACTTCAATATATATTCTATGCAATTTAATCCTTGTTGGTATCGTAAATGCAAACGCTTTGCAAACTGACTGGTCTGAAATATGTCAATTCCACTGGAATAAACATCTTCAGTCCAAACACTTACAGAAACCACACGTGCCCATTAGATTTGTTTCAAATTTCATGTTGATTTGTAACGTACACGCACGCATAATATAGGCGATAAGGTGTAACAAAATGTATCAGATCAAAAGTAAACCACACTGAAGAGATTCATGTTAGACATCTCCTCAAATGAAAGTACTTGGAAAGGGTTCTGCTATTACTTACTCTGTAAAAATCCCTGAACCTTTCGACCTATAAGAAAAAAAACAACCGGCATGATTTATTACAAGAAGTGAATATTCCGATCAAATGAAACGTTATAAATGAAACATTATAATCTACTAATTTTTCCAAGAAAGAAAAAATAACGGTTTTAAATCTTAAAAGTTGAAAATGTGAAACCAGCTGAAGAGGAGTGTTTTTTACTCTCAGTCAGGATATTATTAACGGTTATTCATCGTATTATTATTATATCTCATGTGACGTCAGTCTTATATATCATGTGACGTCAGTCATTTCTTGATAACTCTCTGAAAATGTTTCAACATTCACATACTTTCTTAATGTAGTCCTGCAGAGAGAATTACTTTTATACCAAAGCGGTACTAATACACACGCACTACCGATATCTTATTTTTACCAGCCAAGAGCAAGCGGAAACTGATGACGTTCGTTAAGAATTATCAATCCGAGACTGAAGTGGCATGAAATGATAATTAGACTACCAATCACATTTTAAATGCAATATCGTTAGGGGTCATTATTGATTGTTTTATTACTGTCAATATAAATCAGCCGCTTTAACACACAGTAATTCCGAACACATCAGTTTTTATCAGTCTTTCCTCTATGTAAGCATGACGTAAGAGTTAGATGACCCAACTGGACTTCAGATTTTGTCATTCATCTTCTTGTGATTTTACTATCATTATAAAGCCGACCTTCCACAAACAATCAACATTTAGTTAGTGCAAGAATAATCATCACCTATCTCATTTCACCCCAACAAAGTTTTACCCATCTAGGGGAGTCCATATGGGACTAATTGAACTCCTGGGATTTTGCACCTACGATTCATAAGGGACTCCTTATCGACCAGCCCAGATAAAAATATGACACATATGTGATATGATCTATGGTGTTCATATGGGACAACTACCTACATGGATCCCAGAATTATCCTATGTAGGGTAAAATGGGTTACCCGGCTGGTCCATATGAGCCCCTATGAAACTTAAGTACGTCGTCATATGGGCAGTTACGCATTTATGTTCGTTGATATGGACCCAAAAGAGGTCCATGTTAGAATGCTACCTTTGTCGCAACCAACAAGAAGTGTTAGGAATAAATTTCATTACGATCGATGTTTTTGTTGTCATTCTGTACACAATCATATATGTTACCTCTTCATCGTACCCGTCTTCAGTCAGTGTATCCTCAGAAAACGTTTTCTATAAACACAAAGTAACATGGTTCAAATTGTTGAGTAAACTCATCATGAGAAATCAATGTAAATTAAATGCATTGTGCTTAGAGCGGAGAAAGAGAAGTAAAACACACGAAACGTACCGCTTCAACAATTGCATAACTATCCATGAATTTTACATTCGTATACAGTCCCACTTCAATGGTAGATGGTACGACCCATTTTGCAACAAACTTTGTCAAACGAGTAACAACTTTCTGAAAAAATAAAGCAACTGTTACCGTTGGAATGAATTTCGATGTCGAGTATTTCATGAAAGACTGAATGGTAAAACTCTTGGTCATTTTGCAATTTTGTTTGGTCACGTTATAATACTCATTATAAATATAATGATTATAATAAATATGGTGGCCTTCTTGGGTTAATTTTTTACTAAACGAGCGATTCTAGATGCGAAATTTAATTTGAAACTTTAAATGCCAGATGTCGAATACGTTTTGGAGAAAAGCAATTTTGACACTTAATCTGATCATAATGCAGATGTTACGCGATCATTCTGTGTTTGCTGGCATATCATCATCTCATGGAGAAGATGAGGCAACCTGCACCGATACCTGGCAGCCTAAACAATTAAAGTAGTTATACTAAGAGGTTCCTGTTCAAGGAGCACTTCTGTTCAGTGAATGTCAGAACAATGGTGGACACAATCATGCAATGCCCTTTGATCACTGGCAATTCTCCATACTGTCATTGTTGTTCTGGGGTTTTCTTGTAGACTTTTTTTCTTCTTTCATGTAAACAAGATCTAGAAGAAGCCCAGAGTTTCTGAAGTTTCTGAGGTTTTTTTTTTTTTTTTTGTTACATTAAAAATGGCGGCGCCTATGGAGGATGGAGGGAATAAGTCTGTCAACTGCTA
Source organism: Stichopus chloronotus (assembly GCA_021234535.1). Taxonomy (NCBI): domain Eukaryota; kingdom Metazoa; phylum Echinodermata; class Holothuroidea; order Aspidochirotida; family Stichopodidae; genus Stichopus; species Stichopus chloronotus. The sequence continues at coordinate 18,257,835 of CM037833.1, read as the reverse complement.
AAGTAGTGGTCCAACAGATCCAATAACCACATCGATAGAGAGAACGACATATAAAGATGATTGAACTAGACACTAATGTCCAATCGTGACAAATCCAACTTATGGTGTATTGGCGTAAATATACACAAGAAGGATTTACTTTTCAGGAAATTGGTTGTACAGTCATCTTTGAAGTTTCCAGTTGCAACTGTTCAAGCAACAATTTATGATACCATGTGCGGGATACTATTACATTGATATTGTAATGCGGACGTAATGAACAAAGGGCGTTGTGTTCCAAATAAAAATGAGTATGAGAGAAGACGTTATCATTGTTATTTAACAATTGTTATCGTTGTTATCGTGCATCGCTTGCATTAACCCCCGATCGTGCATTATGCTACAGTTAATACACAGGTCCAATGTTGATTAACCTTGTTCACACATACCAACGAGATTTTGATAAAAAAGGACGGAAAAAAGAAAGGAATTTGGTCCTAAAATAACCGCATATTTATTGAAAAGGAACAGCGAGAAAAGGTAAACATATTTACAACATGTCAACAATATTCGTGCCCGAAACAGAAAGTAACACTTAGACAAGAAGAATAACAATAGAAATTGACATAGCGCAACAACGCGTGTTTAAGTTCGTTTGCGTGGTTTAGTATAGTTTGTTTGCAACTTGTACTGTACTGTTGTGTGCACGGTGGTCAGTGCACGTGTATTCACTGTGCATGTGCAGTGTGTACTTAACTTCGTGCTACAGAGCGTTGTACAGTAACAGGGCCTGATAACTGATTTTGGATAAAGACAGTGACAGATTCCTTGAATATAGATTTCGAGATTTCAGTCCTAGCAGCAGCAGAGAGTGGAAGACTTGTTATGTGCGGACCCTTATTTTCATTTGAGTGTGAGAGTTCTCAGTAGGCTATGCAAAATTCCGAAGTTTAAGAATATAAATCCAGCGGTTGTATGGAGACCGTTCAAGATGCCGATGTATTGCCGTCCTTAGTCCTCTTTACGATGTTATTGCATAGGGAATTGTTTTTGAACATCTCAGCAGAATTTTACAAAGAAGGAAAGCTAATTCCGGTAGGCTATCAAACTTTCCAGGTGTTTAAAATATACTGCTTTCACCCGACACAATTCTGGTATTTAGGGAAGGTTAGGCTACCCTACGTCAGAGGGATTACAACTAACAGTGCACTGTGCTGTTGTTACGTAGATTTACCTACATTTATATTTTACTTTTAAGCAGGTCTCAGGCCCTAGGGGCGGCCTAGATAACGTTAAAACTAAGAACTACGAACTTCGAACGTTACTTCACTAGTGTAGACCTATAGTAACACTGTCTTAGCCATTGTTTTGTACAAGATATAGCAGACCGAAAACACAAAGTCGATTTTAAGTTTTATTGTATTCATCCGCCGGTGATTGACCGTGGTTTAGCAAGTTGGGTCACCAGCGATTAATCCACGGTCACCTGACTGAAATGAGCCAATAAGAGTTGAGGATTCTTTCCAAGTATGTATGAATGTTAGTTAAATTTTGGGAGCAAAGGTCACAATTAGCTAACGTTTTAGCGTTAGTTTTATTCCATTATATTGTATTGCAACGTATGTATTAAATGGTGTACCACCTGAACCTTGTGCAAAGCGCAGACGAGATACACATCGCAGGTGAGTCAGGATAACTGCGAATTAGTTTAAATACTACATAGGAGGTCATTATTAGGTGACATAGTTTCAGTACTGCAGCAACACTTAACTTGTAAAGGCACCTTCCAAAATGCCGTGATTTCTTTTCAGACTAAGTTTGAAGAAAAATGGCTAAAGGGGATCACCACGAATCGCAGCTGTCAGTGAGTGGTAGATACGTACCATGCATGGATGGTCAGTGTAATGGTTTGCTGTCATGTAAAGACTGCGCGAGGGAGGGCCGTCGAAACCGGGGTGTGGGGTGTCTCACCGACAAAATCTGTGAGATCGGCGATAGTCGGAAAATCTGAAATACCTGTTCGAATTTTTGATATCTCTGTCAACTGGTAGCTCATCCAATGGCATAAAAAAAAAAAAAAAACACTAAATTGTGTCTAAGGTTACGTGGTGATTGAAACAGTTGTCAATAAATCTGAAATACAGATTAAAGTTTTCATTGATACCGATTATAGTCGAAAATCTGAAATACCAGTTGGGTATTTTTCATATCTCCCCCTAGTCCATTTATGACACTGAAAGAGAAAGTGCAAAATATTTGTTCTCATCTAAATCTCCCTCTCTCAAAAAAGAACTGCTATCGTTAGGAGGTAAACATTTTGCACCACAGTTTGCCTAAGGGTACCTGCTATAGTTGAAAATTTTCTCTCTCTCAAAAAAAAGAACTGTCATTGTCAGAAAATAAACGTTGTTAACTTTTCCGGAACTGTCAATAGCAAAAGGATTATATTTGCAATCGATGGAAACCATTATCTTTAACTGAGAAATTGCAAACGTAAGATCCTATTTGAAGGCTAGGTGCATGCATTGGAAGTAGACTGGGAAGTGCCGTTCACCTTAGAGGCGCTGAATTGTATTACCGATTTTAACAAATCAATTCTTCTTTTCGCACGAATTGATTTCTTGCAACAATGATGACCATATTTCAAAACTGAGTACATACATTTCAGTCAAGCACACCCTGGGAGTGCGGTCTTCTGACATCTGGAGCTTCTGAAAAGTCAAAATTTTCTTATGAACTCAGCGCCAACTAATGGTGGCGCTCCGCTTGGATAGTAACAATCTAATAAGTCACAAACCTACTGAGGGGGAACATTGCATCCCTTCATCTCTCCCTCAAAAAAGTTCTACGCACCGATGTGAAAAATGTGTTCAACAAAAAGAATTTTTCAAGTACTCAAGAGAAAAAAAAATAAAAGCAGAGGATGCGTAATTCGGTGCACTTCACTTCTCAACCCCCACCCACAGCCCCCCCCCCCCAAAAAAAATATGACATGTACTACCACTTGTAATAGACTGATGTTCCTTTTCACATGATTTGAGGGATTGGAGACAAGATATGGATTTTTAACAGTGGGGACCTTCAGCTGACTCCCGCTACATGCCATTTTCTGTCATCGGCGGTGGGGGTGGGGAGTAAAAGGCCAACATTTTCTTGCAGGCTCTTCGGTAACCAGCTGCGCTTAAATGATGTCGCTAATAAGTCATAAACGCAATTCAGACAATGCATGCCCCCCCCCCACAAAAAAAAAAAAACATAGGTTCCGGTCTTCCTGTGAGTTCAACCAGAAAGCATTTTTCAAGTTCTCATAAAAAAAAAAAAAAATAGGAGATGAGGTATATTTCATTGCGACCCTCGTATAATCTCAACCCACTTGATATGCATTACCATTTTTCATACATTGATTTTTGTCACATGAATAAGAATAAATTGCAGACATGATATTCATATTTCAAAGCTGGGTACATGAGTTTCAAGTACATTGCCGTTTCCGTGACGTCTTTTTGAAATCTGAAGGAGGGGGAGGGGTGGAAAGACAAAATTTTCTTGCGAACTCCGTGCCAATCAATGGTGGCGCTCATTCCGCTTAGACGTCCTGACATTACTCACCCCGCACCCTCTTCTCCAGGATTTCTCTTTTGTTTGGTTCGTCGATATTTTGTTTGTTTCACCTGATAAATGCCCTTTTTGTGAAGACTGCACCCTTTTAAATCTTCACCCTCTCCTGAGAAGTTCCTAGTGTTTGAAGCTATGAGGATGGGGTCACCACATACTTGAAAAAAAAACACTCAGCCGGTCAGAATATTTTGGCTTCACACCAAACTAAAGATGTGACCCTAGTTACGTCCTTGTTGCGAGTTACAAAAGATTCAGTACATCTAGGGTACATCATGTACAGTACAATAATGGGCACTCATTGATTACCTCTTGTGTATTCCTTTTCACGAATTACATAAATATGGTTGAGACATCCCTTACAGAAATTTAAGCTGGTTGAAAGCATGGTCCTTGCATGACTTAAGCTCGGCTAGCAAACTGCATGCTTAAATTAAGCATGGTTTTTGCTTGCAAGAGACACGGCATGCATACTCCATGCAAGTACCATGCTTAGCTTGTTTAAGCATGTCGTGACTGGCACAAGACATGTGATGGAAATGCATGGCACAAGCATGGTAGCATAATTTCAATATTGCATGGATCGATCTAGCTTGTTATGCCGCGCTGCCTGAATAACATTAAAAAAAAAGAACTTAAAAAGTATCCATTGAAAAGTTGGACTTAATTTATTTTGTTATAATTTTAGACTTATATGGCAACAGTAATTGAGATTAAGCAGTATACCATTAGACTTACAATGGGAAACTGCAATAATTGTTGTAACATGAGAAACGAAAAAGGTGCTATTAGCAATAAACTTTTATAATTTATTTTTATCCTCATGGTACATGAATACTATACAGTATTCTGCTAGTCTGTTACTGTATAACATTAACTGGAGGAAAGGGATACGTATTTTTTAACAGTTCACAAGATTATCCCTAGGGCCCATCTTGGGCCTTGGACCCCAAATTTCTGTACATCCTAAAGATACCACTACCAAGTGTCAGTATGACAAGCCATCAAAATTGTACAAGAAAATTGTAAAATAAAAACTAGAATTTCATAAAATGGGCCATATGTTGCACCCTTGGACCAAACCCCAGAATACCATAAAGAGATCACTAACTATAAGCATAATTGTGACAGGTCTTCGACACTGTTTAATATTAATTTGGGGACAGGGTTAAGCATTTCTGAACATTTCACAAGATTATCCTTTGGGTCCATCTTGGGCCTTGGACCCCCAATTTTTTTACATCCTGAACGTACTGGTACTATCGGAGTGTCAGTATGACAGAATCAGTATTCATTGTTGGTCTTGGCTATCTGTTCATATAGCTTCGGTCAATATACTTTAACATCTATTCTATTGCTAGGCTGGGTCGTATTGTGATACACGAAAGTGACATTACAAATACTGCAGTCCACCTTGCGCGGTGGTCAAAATAAATGTTTACACTGTCGAGCACCATCATGAAAACATTCAGTTGAAATCGATATTTTTCATTAAAAAAGTAACCAAATTTTGGAATTAAAGATACATCTGTAACAGGCATATAGCCTTGGCTATTACAATGGCCTATGACCTAGGCTATTATATACAATGGCCTATGACCTATGCCTAACCAAGTTACTGATGTTGGATGGCCTGATGATGGTGAACAGACTTCACTAATTTTGCCAAATTGAGTGACCCCGAAATCCTCATGAAGCTTGACATTCAGAAAAAGGTCTAGTTGTGTTTGATGTAACTCACTGATATTTGGAACGATATTCCGAGGCTTGAATATTCTGTACTATTTTAAAAATAACTTCGCCTAAAGGCTTATATATTAGGCCTGTTGCATATGCATACTATCGCAAATATGGATGGAGTACGAGTGACCCCCTAGGACATGCGCACGATTGACTGATAACATAATGCTTTGGCGGTAAAATCGAATTGACAACGTTGTACAATCGTATACCGTAACGTCGGCGCAGCTCAGCCGGCCGTACACGTATAGTACGATCCGAGCGCGCGCGCTCGTACGTACACGTATGTATATCCGTTAGCTAGCGTATAGCAGCTAGGTAGCGCACAGGGCTCTAGAGATCGACTGAAAACAGTTGGATGAAACTCCTTGATAAGAACCTACGTTTTACTCTATTATACAATTAAGTATCATACTTACAGGTAAGTTTTTAATGAAATTAATTTGTAACTTAACTCTGCATTATTTTGGCATAGCTTACAGTGCACAAGGTCAAGGTGTAACCACAACGATTGACATAGCCTATAGGCATGTAGCCACGCCTATAGCGAGCCTAAGTATAGCCTACATTTCAGACCAAGACTCAACAGTGACCATGACCAAGAAAAAAAAAACAACGTTAGTTTGTCGATCTGTCCGCACGCACACATTTTTCCAGCCGCATGAACTTTTTTATTATTATTACCATCATCAAAAGTAGAATGTTTAACCCTAAAATGTCTTGTCCCGGCCGCCGAAATCAAGTCTTTAAGCGATGTCTTTGCAACATAGCAGTATAGCCTCGGCCTTCGCCATTAGCATTCATCCATACAGTAATGAGGCTCGCAAAAACATTTTGCAATTTGCTGTGCTGCTAACGGGCCTTCACGGTTCCTGTCTAGGCCTCAAAAAAAAAAAAAAAAAAAGGGGGGTGGCTGACACACAAATTCTCTGAAAAGTTTTACAAAAAAGGAACTGAAAAAGCCAACAACCCAAAACCATGAAACCAAGAAAGATCAAAGTCAGTGTCAAGCGAATTCGATTAGGGCCTAAAGGCATTAACGTTAGGAATAAATTATAAGTGTTTCTACGGGTCCAAAAAAATCGGGGACCGAGTACCCGACGTCCAAACCCGTAGGGTTTACCACCTTACAAAAACTTGCCAATCAACCAGCAACTACTCCGTCTTATGTTTTTACAATTTGGGGTGGGTGTAGCCGAAGTAAAGCAGGGTTTCTTCTTCCTACTGTTTTCCCTTCGTGCCCTACTACATTTCCCCGCGATTTTTATCATGGAAAAAACATTTCATTTCTGATCATTAGTAAACGTATAATTTTCATTCTAATTGATAATAAGACGTTTCATGGAGACAGATGATGTGTACATCGCCGCACCATAAGGCGAGCACAGTTTGTACACAAAAATTACGTACACGTAAGTGCATAGTACATACTACGGCTTTTAACACTACAACAGTACAGCCACTGTGAGAAAGTCCCAATGGTTAACTCAATGGGATTTGGTCGTCGCGAATTTGTGATAGGCTCCGCCCACATTTAGTAGTCTAGGCAACGAAAATAAAAGTAAACATGAGCGAACCGCTACATGTTCCTGTGAGGTAATTACGCGGGACATATGGAATAACCAATCACAGGCGACAATCTTGTCAACAAGCTGCTACGTAATGATTGAAAAGATGATTGACAGGTGTTTCTGACAGAATTTTGAGCGCGTGCTGCATGCTTGTACTTGTAGACAGCTGCCCGGGCCGGGAGCTACATAGGTATCTTTTCTGTGTACAATAGGTTAGTGGTATTTTGAGAGTAACTGTACTTCTGACTACAGTGACATGAAAGATCGTTTTTTTTTTTTGTAGAATCATGGATGAATTTACGAAATATCTTTCATGAAAAGACAAAAAAAAGTAAGGATGAGAGAATCTGAGATGGAAAAACTACATCTTTGTAGTGGTTTCCTGGGAGTTGTTATACATTGAAAGCGTTGATTTATGCTCATCCAAATTTACAGTGTGAACAATCAAAGTTAAATGATTTTTTATTCCTTGCAGAAGCAAAAGGAATCTATGCGATGATGTCGTGTATGTATGCCCTTGTTTTCAGGTGGGATCGAGGACTGAAACAATAGATTTTAGGACCTCTGTAGAAAATTTAATGGATTTCTCCGGCCCTCTTAAGATTAGGGTTGAGGAAGAAAAAACAAAATAAAGCACAATGAGGTCCTCTGAATGAATGGAAAACAAAGCTGTATGTGAGTATGTGACACTTCGCTTGTAAACACGATATCTCAAGAAGGGTAACCATCGCTGATCTCATACTTGGTGTGTGGGTTGGTCATAGTAAGAAGATGATCCCTATCGTTTTTGGTGGAGGTTAACGGTCATTTGAGGTCACCAGAGGTCAAAATGTGAAAACATTGTCAACACGATACCTCAAGAACAGTAACTGTGACTGATGTCATACTTAGTGTGGTTTGGTTATATTGAGTAGATGATCCCCATTGTTTTTTTGTGGAGGTCAAAGGTCATTTGAGGTCACCAGATGTCAAACTGTAAAAACCTTGTAAACAAAATATCTCCAGAAGGGTAATAGTGACTGATGTCATACTTGATGTGTGGGTTGGTAATAATGAGCAGAAGACCTTTATTGTTCTTGGTTGATGTCAAGGGTCAGTTGAGGTCAAAAAATGTCAAACTGTAACATCCTTGTCAACACAATATCTCCAGAAGTGTAACTGTAACTGATGTCATACTTGGTGTGTGGGTTGGTAATATTGAAGAGATGATTCCTATCGTTTTTGGTGGAGGTCAAAGGTCATTTGAGGTCACCAGAGGTCAAACTTTACAAATCTTTTAAACACAGTATGTCCAGAAGGGTAACTGTGATTGATGTCATACTTGGTGTGTGAGTTGGTCATATTGAGTAGATATTCCTACTTTTTGGTGGAGGTTAACGGTCATTTGAGGTCACCAGAGGTCAAAATGTGAAAACATTGTAAACACGATTCAAGAACGGTAACTGTGACTGATGTCATACTAAGTGTGGTTTGGTTATATTGAGTGAATGATCCCTATTTTTGGTGGAGATCAAAGGTCATTTGAGGTCACCAGATGTCAAAATGTAAAAACCTTGTCAACACAATATCTCCAGAAGTGTAACTGTGACTGATGTCATACTGTGCGGTTGGTCATATTGAGTAGATGATCCCTATTGCTGGACAAGGTTGAGGTCACCAGATGTCAAAATGAAAAACCTGTCAACACAATATCTCCAGAAGGGTAATAGTGACTGATGTCATACTTGATGTGTGGGTTGGTAATAATGAGCAGAAGACCTTTATTGTTTTTGGTTGATGTCAAGGGTCATTTGAGGTCACCAAAGGTCAAAGTGTAAAAACGTGTAAACACAATATCTCCCGGAGTCTAACCTTGACTGATGTCATACTTGCACTAAGTAGAAGACTCCTTTTGTTTTTGGTGGATGTCAAAGGTCGTTTGAGGACACCCAACGTCAAAACTTGCTAACACATTAATTATCTCCAGAAGTTGACAGATGTCATACTTGATGTGTGGGTTGGCCACACGGGGTAGGTGATCCTTATTGCTCTTGGTCGATGTCAAATGTAATTTGAGGTCACCAAAATAAACTTCATTTTGGGTTAAAGGCTTACTGATGTGGTGTTTCAAGAACAATAACTGCAGTTGATCTCATACTTGTCATGTGGATACTCTTACTCATGTTTGTTATAATATAACCATGTCACAAGGAATCACAAAGCCTCTTGGCTTTCTGGTCTTTATATTGTGTCACTATTTCTATTCAATCTGTGCAGTATGCATGTGCAGTATCAAAAATGTAAAAAAAAAAATGTATGCTCAGAACTGTTTTTTCTTTTCTATTCAAGGTATACAGTTCCCATTTCTAGTGCACATCCAGCAACAATTCCAATTGTGGTCCGAGTGTGAACTGCCATGCCATATAAAAACATGGTTTGCATGGTTTTATGCAGCCTGCCTGTTGTGTAAATGGTGAAGCATGGTGTACCATGCACAAGCAGGATGCGCCATGCTCATGCATGGTGCGACATGCTCACGCATGGTGCCCCATGCTCAAGCATGGTGTATCTGCAACAGCAAGACCGTCCATGCTTAATCTCAAGCATGGTAGACATGCGTAAGCATGGTACACCATGCTCAAGCATGAAAACATTCCAATTTTACGCAAGTTTCATGCAAGTTACATGCTCCCATGCAAGCCATGCTTCCACCATGCTATTAATAAGCATGGCATGGCATGCTTCCCCCACGCTATTAAATAAGCATGGTATGCCAGGCTTCCACCATGCTGTATCAGTAATAAGCATGGCGTGCCATGCTTAAGCATGGTATGCCATGCTTCCAACATGCTGTCACCATGCTTAAAATAAGCATGAAAACATTCCAATTCCATGCAAGTTCTGTGCAACTTCCATGCAAGTGGATAAGCATGTCATTGCATGTCATTTCTGTAAGGGATAGCATATGGTTATCATAACAACATGAACGACAACATGAACTTATAAACATCAAGTGAAAAAATGACCGGTAAACTTGAGACAGGTTCTATTTCCACTAACCAAAGGCCTTCCTGGAGATCCAGTAGATAGGATCGTTTGTCACTTCCGTAGGGACACCATAAAACTAACGTGAAAAAAAAAGGGAAAAAGAAAGAACAATGATCTATAGAACGTTTCATGATGTGTTTAGATTTTAGAAAATATCCTTTTTTTCTTCGGAGATGCATTTAAAGTGGAATTTCTTAAAAACTAATTCAAAGCAGAATCGGAAGGGAAGGGGGGGGGGGGGGTATCGTAAGAGCTAGGGCCCCCATTAATTTTATGGAGCCTGTTTCCCCATAAAATGGATTACTTGTATCGTGATATTCGAGTTTCTCTCATGTCAGTTAGACAAGTCTGCTGGGTGATCTCTAATAGTTTTTTGTTATTAAGCCAACTTTAAAATGATCAAGCGTTTTGCATTTTAAGAAGAATAATTAGGAGGATAGTTATAAACCACGCTAAGGGACCAGATAAGTATTTACGGGGGAGGGGGGGGGGGGCTATGTCGTATAAAATACAACTTTATGTCGGTCGGTTGACGATCAACTTTAAATTTTAAACTATATTTGGTCACAAGGTCAGTACAGCAAGAAAACCTTAGATTACTCTTCAATGAAAAACCCATCCTACTCTGACCGGGCCAAGGCTCGAACCCAGACCCTTCCGGTTGCTAAGCTTCATCGTGTAAAATGCCACCACCCCTATCCACTCGGGCACAGCCAGGGTCTAAGTGGGCGATGAGTTTGCTAAGTTATTATCATCAATATTCCACATACCTGCTAATAGTGCCCATAGCACAAAAAAGTCATTTGATAGGCGTTATTAATGTCTATGTCTTCGTATTCATATTTAGCTCTCATGTCTAGAATCTCGGAGCCTCAGGGGGAGGGGCTTACCTCTGCACCCCACCAAGTTTTCCTGGACACCACGCGGAAAAAAAAAAAGTACAGATGGGAATTCTTGACGACTTATTAATTTTGCATGGCTCTCCCAATTTAACTACATATCCGCCTGCTAGGATTTGCTTTCAAAAAGACAGTCTAGCTCCACTGATGTCTAACAGTGACAATTAACTCATTTTGTTTTTCATACGTAGAATAAACTCAGTCACTCATCACCCCAAGCTAGTGTACTTTTTGAGAAAGGGGTAGGCAAAATTACCAACTTGGTTCTGTTCTTTCACTGACAACAGATTCAAAAGATAAGAGTAGCCCATATCACACAGTAAAGACAGGGCAGGAGTTTGTTGATCACAAGTAGGTCAACTGATGCTCACCAGTGGAAAGTGCGGTGGCGGTTTAGGAATATGTGGCTGGGAGAATTAAAACTAACTAGTGCCATGAGTACCTGCCTTTAAGGTTATTCGAAATTTAAATGTAATTTAATTCCGTGGTGTTTTCCGTCTGGTCTACATGTAACCATCTAGTTACAGCCTGGGAGATTATAGCCTACGATTTCTTATGCAATAAAATATTGCAAGTTGATTAAATAGTGTTTCTGACACATTTTAACTGTAAAATCAAAATGAAAGTTCATTGGATAGTTACTACTGTTTCTCGCTTACGGTATCTCGGATTGCGTTTACCCATTGCTTTTTGTTGTTGTTTTTTTTTTTCGAATTTCGACTACAGGATGCATCTAAGTAATTGACTGAGCAGTCATGACTTTTGCCGTTTCTCACTAGGTTTCGATCTCATGTAACCATAGTAACCGACACTACCTACCCGTTTTCAATCAATGTACCTTTACTTATATCAATCAGATTAAAATTAAAACAGTGAGATGGTAAATAGCTTATAGAAAGTCTACATTTAGACAATGTGAGATAACTGAGAATATGAACGGTCAAAACAATAAAGTTATGATGAGTTTAACAAAACATTGATTGATTTAATTTCTGCTTGACTGTACTGAAGTCATCATTTTTTTCCCTCTATCTGTATTCTTTCTCTCTCTTCCTTGATCTTACCAAACATTACGATTAGACGGAATAGCTATGATGTTGCACCCACTGCTGTGTGGCAACATACTTCAGAGAGAAGAAGTGATATTTCCAACAATTCCCTTGTAAACGTCTCCTAAATGTGGAAGATATTGTGACTTAATTCAGTTTCTAATTTAATTTTATATAACACTTTAATGTTTTAACAGGAAGTGTAAATCTATGTCAATCATGTGTGATAAAGTTTATTTTCGTGCTCTTTTTCTTATTCATTTACATTTGTTTTTCTTATTTTTTGTGTCTTATTGAAGAACGGGAAAAGTCATACATTTTCTCTCAATTTTGTAAACAAGGAAAAGACATTGTTTTATTTGCATTTACAAACGTTTTGCGCACAAAACGATCATTTACTCATTTTATACCCAAATTTCTAAATTGTTCCCACTAAAGTAATCCTAATCGGTAAAGCTTCAAAATGATATGTTTAGGTCTAAATAACTCATTAAATTGCAATTTTGATGCAAAGTACATGATTTCTGAAGACATGAAGACATGACGTCATAATGTGGTAACTTTCCAGGCCCCCCGACCTCTTGCCCACACCTACACGGCTTAATTACGACAAAACCGTCCTATAAATTGTAATGAACCAATTCCTCACACCCTTGCTACCTGCAACACGTACGCAGTTCCCAAAACCAAGTTAAGCGGAATAACTATATTTGTGACCTCACGTAATAATTCTCTAAATTACGTAAATCTGGAAATCTGGAAAATGAACCAATTCCTCACACCCTTGCTACCTGCAACACGTACGCAGTTCCCAAAACCAAGTTAAGCGGAATAACTATATTTGTGACCTCACGTAATAATTCTCTAAATTACGTAAATCTGGAAAGAAAAAAAAACGTTTTTTTGGCCCATAAGAATTACTCTCTTAAATTGATGATTTACTACAAAAGTAAGTAATGTGTCCAATAAAAAAGGACCCTACGGGAGTGTCAAAAGTATGAATATCTCTAATCCAGTTTAGCCAACCCCGAATACTAGGAAAGGAAAACCCTGAAGATACACCATGCGCCCCCGCACTGTAACACATTCGTGAAAGTAACTTTACGATATGCAGTCATCGCGTTTAAGTTGCACTTGCTATCTTAAGGCCTCTTCCCACATGTATCCCCAAACCATAATTGACAAAATGTTGATATGTTCCTTTCGTTCGATACCAGGATAAAAAATGTTCACTCTTACTCAGTTTTCTACATAATATTAAACGATATGCTTTTGTTGGAGTCACTGAAACCATGTGTGTGTATAACGAGTAGAGACTTTTCATTATATACCTTGCTCCAAACATCCGGAGATGTACCAGAGAGTTACAGAAACCAGATTTACCCAGTAAAATGAAGTTTTATTTCATTAACAATGTTATTCTTAATACGTGAAATTTCATCACACTCAGTGTCAATCACTGCATTGTTACGACAATGAAACAATTTTTAATTAACAATAGTATTCAACTGTGGGCAACAAAGACAAATGAGTAAGTTCTAAAAGACATAATCGCATATCACCTAAAGAATAACTCAGAAAATATGCTGTACCTTCTACATCTCTGGAATGCAGTTCTGACAAGAAAGATCCATACAGGTGAGGTGGCAGGAGACAGTACCTAAAACTGACGAGAAAACATGGAAATTCAACAATCGTAACTTCATTGGAATCAAATCACGGATTACGAGTCTGAATAAAGAAGCAAACATCATCGTAATTGATTGATGATTAATACACTGAAATATTACACATTAAGACAAAGACGAAATTTTTATGACTATTGAAAAACAAATCATAAAATTTGAAAAGAGTACAGAACCAATTAATTAAAGAACACTGTGCGGTTCAGTCTTTGTTAAAAGTAACCCCACATATAACACACTTTCCTGGTAGGCGCACATGCAACATAGAGAGACCCTCAGCCTAAGACAAAAGAATATTTAGGAGTGGAAATGAGAAGAGGAGTGTATAATCACATACATCGGTCCAGAAGGCCCACCCCCCGGCCTCCCCCATCATCATGTCAACCCCTTCATCCCTTCAGGATCACTTAAGTTCTGATCACGTAAGTTCTAATGTATTAAATGTACTTCAGCACATGGTGCAAAAATGTAGAACTTAAAATTCAGAAGGTGAGAAGAGAATAACTTTATATCGCCCTCTCTGGGTGGATCATGTGAACTTTACCCGTTTTTAGGAATCAAGGACACATTGTATGCAACACAGTGTTTTCGATGTATTTACAGAGTAGGCCTAATATTAAATGCATTTAGAGTGAACCATAGTAGATTTGAATATTTATCTTTCTTCTGAGCTGAGTTACAAATTACAGTTCATTTAACAACTGTTTTAGCAACAGTGCAGTTACTGCTGAAACACTTGACTTAAACATATAGAAGGCTCTTTTTTCCCCTATGATATGTCTATGAGAAGATGAGGTGGAATACAGTCATCTCAAAATATATTCAAAATATTCATAGAATATTTCAACTTTACACTATATGTAACTGAAAAAAAAAAAAAAAATTATTCATGCCAATAAGCAAACTAATTTTCCACAATATTTTACATTGACAGGTAGTAAAATGTACGTCAACCCACCCAGACAAGCTTAGCTTTCCAGACAGTATACAGTATTCATAAACAATATTGTACGCTCAGGAAGCAAACAAAGATATGAAAGAAAAATAAGATAGAAAAATGTAAAAGACCTTTGACGGTGTGCGCGTATGTTCGTGTATAAATCTGTACGTGTATGTGCGTCAATGAATGTGGAGGAAAGTAGGGGTAATATAGGGCTGTACTGTGATTGCAATATACAGAAAAAAAAGAAGTAATATAACCGCCCAAAATACGAACTTCAAGTGATCACTTTAGGCTGTTATTTTACATAATGTTCTTTTCAATATTTTTAGAACGTTATGCAAATTCTATGTACAGTTTTTGCAATGCACAATTGTTTCTTTTTTTGAGGGGGGGGGGGGTGCGGGTAAAGACTGGTGCTGTAAAAGTGTGATTGTTGTGTGATTGAATGTGTGTTGTTAATGTACTAGATGGTCAGTGCTTGGGCCTTAGTAGTGAGAAGGCTACAATTATGGTACGTTACTTAAAACTTGACAATGTGATAGGTCAACCTGAAGGTATGAGAAATAAAATAAAAGGATGCTGTCTGTAATATTAAGACGTTTTTTTTAATGCATAATGAATGCAGAAGGCTAGCTGGGAAGTTTATCCTTGCATTTTTACTTACCTTACCTTTATATTTTAATTGTATTTCAATTTTACTTTTGGTTATTTTTAAATATAAGAGTTTAGAGATAGAAATATACAGAATTCGGCCTTTTTTAAAGCAGGTTGGATTTGTATGTCAGTGAAAGGTTATTAGGAATAAAGTAGGCCTACATCAAGTGTACAGCTAGACAAACTTCACGGTGTTGAAATGAAGTTTGATCTCCTGGTTATTGTCATCATAAAGTTGGCATTTAAAATATCGTATACATTTTTATCTTTACTTTTTACTCCTTTACTTTACCCAAACCAGAGCTAAATATCTGTAAAAACAATAAATTAACCATCCTCAGCCAGCACTCATCTGTATTCTTTGCATATCCTTTTTAGCTATTAAGTCTATTGATAATTAAAAACAGTCAAAACAGATAATTAGATGATTAAAAAGAATATATATTTTTCATGAACCAAGGAGTGTTTATTCCACAATTTGTTGTTTACATTTTTAACATCACATCTATGAAGAAAACATGCCTTTTAATTACCTTATTTACTTTCACTGTTTGTTTCCTTCTTATTCAATTTCCTGTAACATTCCTATTAATTCTGAGCCTATGCTAACCCTATAGCCTTCATTGACATATCATCTACATAATGTCATATTTCATTATTCCCTGTCCTTGTTTTACATTTGTTTATTATTTTTTCTCTATTTCATTGTCAATATTTGCTTACCTATTTCATCAATATTATACTTACGCCACTGCCTTTAATCTCTCCCATCGTGTCAGATGGTTTAATATTCCGTTAGCTTCATCTTCATCTATTTCTTTCCCTGCCTCTGTCTCTATCACCATCCCCTCTAGTGATGAGAGGATTGGCAGAGAGATACCAGAGTTGAGATGAATACTCCCATCAACACCAACAGAATGGAAGCACCCTCGGGATAGAGACACACCGGATATGGGAATCTGAAAAAAAAAGAAAGAGAAAAAAACAAAACAAATGATAGAATATATCATTAATAAAATATACAGTCAGGAATATTGAAAAGATTGTACAAAATTAACAAATGGTAGCAATTAATATAACATCAATTAATTTCTTAGCATGTTGTGGATAATGCGAGACTGATAAATGCATTATACTATCTATGTTAAATAATTAACAGAAATATTAATTAATAACACGATGTTAGAATAAAATGCATGACATGCTTGTATCCATATAGCCGGTACAATGTTGATGTACAGCATGGATTGTGTGTGTGTTCCTGTGGACGTGTGACCCAAGGGAGGGGTGTGACCCAAGGGAGGGGTGTGACCCAAGGGAGGGGTGTGACCCAAGGGAGGGGTGTGACCCAAGGGAGGGGTGTGACCCAAGGGAGGGGTGTGACCCAAGGGAGGGGTGTGACGCAAAGAAGGGGTGTGACCCAAGGGAGGGATGTATGACCCAAGGGAGGGGTGTGGCTGAAATATCTATGAGGTGTGCGTGACGAGGGGCGAGGGGGGGGTGTGGAGAGAGGATCATGTGCGTCACAATGCGTCATCATTAATATTCATGAGTGAATGTTGTACAGTAGTTCTATTCATTGAAGAAGTTCTATATTAATGTGCTGCGTTTAGTTTATTGACTTTAGGTGTGCATCAGCAACATTGTTGATATTAATTACTGGGGAGGGGGACCTTGAACAGCTTATACATATGGTTGTAAAAACAAAAATAATCTTTCATATCATCTGGTTTTGTTTTCGTTTGATAGGCTAATTAGTTTTCCTACCAAAATGTTGTTGGCTCTTGTTATATTGAATATCTAGATGAGCATTAACGGATACTGATAATATATATTGTGAGTTACTTCTTTAAAATTTTTTAAACTTTTCATACATTAGATATCGAAGTTCCCAGTTCCACCAATTTCAGACAATATTTTTAAAGTGGATCATTTTAATTCTTCTCAGTCAATATTCTATGATCGAAAATAAATCACTCGTTACTATTAATAGAACTTACATGACAAGGAAATACTACAACATGATTTTCAGCTGAAACTTTTAAGAATTACTCTTCAAGCGTTCTTAACTGTTAGTGGTTACTATGCCTGATAGTACACTCTTTTATACCACTCGCTTACCCCAACATTTATTGTATATCTCTGCACAGACTGAGTTAATTATTTATATCTGAAACTATTTTTGTTCAGTGTATTTAATCAATGTTTCTACTCTATAATTTCAAACACACTCACGTCATGCTTAGCTGCTTTCACCAGTACATCAATGACTGTTCTCTGTACTGACTCGATGACCACACCATTCGAACACAAGTGTCTAATAAACTCGATATCGGTAATCTGCAAAATTAAATGAAGTACTATTTTAAAGCATGTAAGCATAAAGAAAATAAGGAACTAAATACAAACTTTTGTGGGTGTAAGCAAAAAATGATTGGAAAGATGCTTGTTTGCATTTTCTGCCAATTTATACCTTGTTCGGTGAATTTAAAAATTACATTTTGGTCGAAAAAAAGGTTGATGTAAAAATGTTTAATTTGTTACTTCATGCCTGTTAGATTACTGCAATAATCACCTAAGTGTGGATGGAGGGATCTCGTGGTTTCATGCATTATTAAAACTTTACGTCGGGTGGCAACTAACACTACACGTTTAGATTGAAATTGGAACCTTCCACCCCCCTCCCCCACTGAGAGTTATTCAGATGAGAACACCAGGTTGGATTTTTCTTTCAGAGAAAAAAAAAAAAAATCCCTAAACTTGTTACTCTGACCTGGCTATGGTGATCGAACCAAGGGATCAAACCAAGGGACTAGAACCGGCAGACTAGGAAACACCATCTTCCACTCGGCCACAACACTGGTCTAAATATTGAAAATTGTTCAGGCTATTGCTCTTTCATGCAATCACTGGTTCTTGAAAAGAGGGTCATTGAAAGTAACGCTATTAAATTTACGTTGTTAATGACTGTATGGACAAGTGTGGTTCTAACTATAGTAAATCGGTAAACGTGTAATTAACATATAAATACTAGATACGGGAACAATTCGAAAATTAAATTGCATTTGAAAGTATTTGATGAAATCAATTAACTTTTGTTGTAATTAATAAGTAACAAAGAACTAAAGTTTGAATTCCAGTTTTTGTATCCAGCTGATATATCCATCGTTACCAACCTGTGCCCATTTACCAGTCCGCATATCAACTTGACTGGCTTGATCCAGTCTCATAACTGTAAGGGAATAAAATGAAACATGCCATCAAATAATGATATTTACAGTCCCTAAATTAATGGGTTTTTTTTTATTTTTTTCACCATGTTTCATAATCGTTTCTATGTGTAGTTACCTTTGCAAGCAGGTCAACAGACTCTGCAAACTTATGCCAACCCGAACTTAGTGTTGTACATGTTGACCCATGATTACACCTTATAACAACGTGTCAGTTATTTACAACCTGCTCTTGTAGTTGGGTGTGTTAAAAACGAAGACCCCAAAACGAAGACCGAAGACCTTCGTCGGGTCTTCCATCTTCGTTTTAGACATCTTCGTTTTTAACACATCCACACAGCGGGGTTAAAAACGAAGACCCCAAAACGAAGACCCTGCCTGTATACGGCTGTACACAATGCAAGGCTTACTAAAGTGGTTCCTGGATATGGCGCAGACCACGAATAAACGAAAAACCTAGGCTACAACGAATAACAATAACTTATTGCAAGGAAAAGAGTACTAGACTGGACAGATAAGCTTACGGTACTACGTACAGTTAATGAAAGCCAATCGTGACCTTCGGGAGGTAGGCTACTATAGAGAAAAATTGATCTTTCATAATTTACGTACATATTATCTGATGTGTTGGGTCATTCTATATACGATATTCCTCTCCGAATGGAAAGTCTTCGTTTTACACACACCCACACAGCGGGGTTAAAAACGAAGACCCAAAAACGAAGACCCTGCCTGTATACGGCTGTACACAATGCAAGGCTTACTAAAGTGGTTCCTGGATATGGCGCAGACCACGAATAAACGAAAAACCAAGGCTACAATCTTGGACAAAATTGTTGGGACACTTTGCAAATATAATACTGAATTTTAGGTGAGAGGATAACATGAAACCCCGCTCCCCTTTTCAATATTGCGCTATAGAAGTGGATGTTCCCTTTTAACAGCAATCCTATAGCCAACATTGAACTGGGGGGCGGGGTGTCCCAAGGTATTTTGTCCAAGCTTTGTCTGAGTTTTTTGGGAGCAATTTTGGAGCGAAATTTTGAAAGAAAATTGAACATTTGTGGACAAGGTGATTCATAAAAATTAGTTATCGGGGCCCATGGGTCTGGGGAATTTCAAATAAAAGTATTCTGAATTTCGACTATGAACATAACAAGTTTAATTTTAATTTTGAGGGTTTATTCGTGTATGTTTTGTTGGAAAGGAGTGATCATGAATGGACAGATTGTTTTATGGTTTTGTATGCGGACAGAAATATTTGCGTTTAGAAATAACATTGATGGGCAGCTGTTGCATTGCAACAGGAGTGTTACTGCAATTGTAGAATGCTGGTAGGAATCCAGGTTATAATATATTATGAAGTAGCTCCACGCTCTACCAAAATGCGGTAAAGTCAGAACTGTAGATTCAGCTTAATATTAAAATAATGGTAGAACGTTAGTAAAGGCTGGTTTTTTACATTTTTGGCCGCTAAATCAAGAATTGTGACTGCAATTTTTACATTGCATGAAGCTGGTAACATATGTAATCTTCAGTCTTGTGATCTACGCAATTTTCCCTCGGGTTGCTTAAATTTTCCTGTCAAAACATTTGGTAGAACGTGGGTTTCATTAACCTAATATACTGTCGGACGCTGTTGTTAGACCTAAGTCAGCTTGAATGGGGAGGCCGGGGTTCGTTTCACGGCATTACTATAGTGTTTTTCACTGCTCAATTATCCATTTATAAACTCAAATATCTGTCAACTTCTCATTTTTCATTCATTCATATATAACATAAGGTAATATATGTATGTATATTAACATAATGATATAGCTCTAACAACAAATATGTGCTCTGAAGTCCGTTGAAACATGCTTAAAATGACTGACATATTACAGTGTTCCATGTACGGTACAATAGAATGGGTGCCACAATGCCACTGTTATGTGAATATGAGCAAACGTCACATTTATTAAATTTGCATTTTAGGGGTTTATTTTGTATAATGATAGTACACTTTTTTACCCAGATTAACCTGCAAGACAGTCATAACAGCCATTAAGCGTAGTTACTTTAATACCAGACACCACGTCATCACTGTAAACAATTTGAATAAATAACACGTATACATCGATCTTCTTCAACGGACCACAGTGACTGACATGTTAGTTGTTGTTGTTGTTGTTTTTTTTGGGGGGGGGGTGTTGTTGTTGTTTTTTGGGGGGTTGTTTTGGGTTTTTTTTTTCTTCTGTACCTGTCTCAATATCAGAGTTTGAGCCGAAAGTACGTCATTTGTATCATACAAAATGTTTTAAAGTAGTTTCCTGGTCGACAAGATGCATTTTAGTTATGATGTTACCTCCCCAATGACTGCATTTTCTTCCACACTTTTAGTGCAAATACATGGATTTGACTGACTTATTCCTCCCTTTACTCCGTAATAACATTGACAACATTCACACAATAATATTATTACAGTAAACCAACTTCAATATAGGCCCAAAACATGCCAAACTTGCACTGCTGTTTCTTGTTGCAAGGAATATCACCCCCATTTGGCAGTGTAACTTATTTCAAATTGACGATTTTTCCTGTACCCCGCGCATGCCTCTAAACCGTCAAAATTCTCAGACAATCTTGGACAAAATTGTTGGGACACTTTGCCGTACGTTGCAAATATAATACTGAATTTTAGGTGAGAGGATATAACATGAAACCCCGCGCCCTTTTCCAATGTTGCGCTATGGAAGTGAATGTTCCCTTTGAACAGCAATCCTATAGCCAACATTGAACGGGGGCGCGGGGTGTCCCAAGGTATTTTGTCCAAGATTGTAGAACGAATAACAAGAACTTACTGCAAAGAAAAGAGTACTAGACAATTAAACTTACGGTACTACGTACGGTTAATGAAAGCCGATCGTGACCTTCGGGAGGTAGGCTACTATAGCGAAAAATTGATCTCTCATAATTTAAGTACATATTATCGGATGTGTTGGGTCATTCTATATATATGATTTTCCTCTCCGAATGGAAAGTCTTCGTTTTTGGGTCTTCGTTTTTAACCCCGCTGTGTGGATGTGTTAAAAACGAAGATGTCTAAAACGAAGATGGAAGACCCGACGAAGGTCTTCGGTCTTCGTTTTGGGGTCTTCGTTTCTAACACACCCCTTGTAGTTACCGGACTGACCTACACAATAAGGTTGTAACAATGGTGTTTGTGTGTAGCCCTCGTCCTTATATTCAAGCACACGTCTACTGATATATTACTACAGTCGGATCCATCATTCAGCTTTTCTCCAATGGGGGCGGGGTGGAAGGGGTGGAGGTGACGTTGGTTTTGTGGATGAATGAGTTCATGCAGGGGGAGGGGTCTTAGAGTTGGACGTGTCTACCTTGACATTGCAAAATTTTCCCTTAGGCACGGTGGTCCAGATGCAAAAAGGTGCTACATTTGATGATAGATATATTTAAATCAACGAGGGGGGGGGGATGCAGGACAATAAAATGTAGGGAAAAAAAGGTTTGCGCCACGCACAAAACTGAAAACAAGGCATGAGCTTAGAGATTGGGGTCCAATGGGGAAATCCCTGGTGGGCATACCAAACTCTGAGGTTTTAGCATATCTCTAGGTGAAAACAAATTAATCTCAGGATAGGTACGGTTTACTTTGATTCGAAGTTCATCAATAAAATGCAAAGAGTCCAGACGATTTAAATTCAATTCAATTAATTTCCTTTAAAGTGAAAAAATGAAAACCTTTGGTTCCTGGTGTGGTTCAGAGACAAAGCCTGTTTGGGGATTACGAATGTATTAAAAACATCTCTGGGGGGAAAAAATTCTCGTGGACTTTCTAAAACAGAAATCGTAAATGCAAAATAATGAATGTAAACAGGAGACAAGTGTAAACTTGCACATATTTGTCACGTCATTTCGGCTGAATTAGGTGGGCTGGCATTAGTGGTGGGGGGGGGGGGGGAGTTCTGACTGAAGGACAAATGCCCCCTTGGTGACACCACTGTACAGAATTTAAATTTTTGAAGGGATTATTTTCTTTTCATTTTTTCATGAAATATTTATTCTTAGACCTTACCTGAGTGATTCAGAATAAAAATATGAGAGGTCGTGCAAAGTATTCAAAAGATCTATAGACCCACTAACACTACCCCAATTCTGTATCCTATGGCGATATTTCTTTCACCCTTTGTACCAGTTTGTTTCACTTACAAAAATGTTCTCATAAAAGACATTATCCACAGGGGTCAGTTCTGCTAAAGATGTTTTTGCTAAAGTTAAAAAGATAGTACTGACCCAGATGCTGGCTCAAAGTTTGTTACCAAACATACAGTTTCATCAGTTTACTATAAGAGTAATATACTGTATCTTCATTATTGTGTTCATAGGAACAACCTTGCAAACAGGACCCTTCTGTACCCATGGTCACTCTACAATGGGGTGCCCCCGGGGTGTCGCTACTCATACACTCCAAGCGTTTCCATGGCAACCGTTCTTCCATGGGTGCACAGTACAATATGTAGCTCCACTAGCCAAGTGACTACAATATCTCATCTAGCCCTTATAGGGCGATGAGATAAAACAAGAGGGCAATCCACGGAGTTGCGTATCTCATCGCCAGCATGCATTGATTTAAATACAGGGCAGGGATTTGTAATAGTTTACTGCAACCAAATCTCACAGATACCTAGTTCGGGGAACTGGTTGTAGATGAGTGGCAAATATTCTCCCACCATAAAATGGTGGTAAGCATTTCAATACTGATATCTACTGTAAGATAGCAAACTTAAGGTTATAGCCTGGTGCTACTAGGCTCAAATAACGATAACTAATGGCTCACAAGTATCTGTGCATATTACGCTACATAACACAATTATAACATTGGGTTATTTCATGTAGGTTAATTACGCTAAGTGGTTACAGTTACAGTAGGGGCAGGATATAAGAGCATTCCTCTATGGGTATTTGCACATAAGACACCTATTTACCTGTGCAGGACCTGGGTGTCGCTACTCACCCACTCCAAGCGTTTCCATGGCAACCATTCTCCCATGGGTGCACAGTACAATATATAGCTCCACTAGCCAAGTGACTACAATATCTCATCTAGCCCCTATAGGGCGATGAGATAAAAAAGGTTAGACAGATCCAGATCCAACTGACGGTAAAACTAAGAATTCTTGACAGCGGTATCTTCCCTTATAAGGTCGTTTTAACATACCTGTCAGTTAGTACTGATTTTCATCCGAGTCCAACGGGAATAGCTACAATCTTGGACAAAATACCATGGGACACTCCGCGCCCCCGATTCAATGTTGGCTATAGGATTGCTGTTCAAAGGGTACATTCACTTCTATAGCGCAACATTGGAAAGGGGCGCTGGGTTTCATGTTATCCTCTCACCTAAAATTTAGTATTATATTTGCAACGTACGACAAAGTGTCCCAACAATTTTGTCCAAGATTGTAGATGATTACAGCTAATAGTAATAATAAAAAGTGCAAAATAGAGTTTATTAAAAAAAACAAGTTATTTACAAAATCACAGAAACGCAAAGAGGGTCTAAACCCTCAAAGACTTTAACCTCTAAGTACGCCAACGGTAGTATTACCTAATTCTAATAGGGTAGAAGTTAGAACGTTCATGTGGCTTTAATAACATGTCGCGAAGTAACTTACAGTATGTGAATCAATTAATTCGAAAATGTGCGGTAAGTGATATATGACTTTATGCATTCAAATAATGTAGAAGATATAAAGTGAAGATATTTTATTCACATGTATGGGGTATAATGACTAACTAGGTGTCATTCATCATACAGCAAATTCATTTTAGTTATCGTATCTGTCTTTGTTTTTCTTTTTTATCCTTACCTTTGACATTTCTTGTTTTCGCTAACTCAGGTAAGGCATCACAACTAAAAGATTCAGGCAACTTGCAGTAATAGGTTCTGATTAAAGAAAGTGAAACCAATTAGGAAAGAAAGAAACGTATTCAGTCCAACCCTAATTAACAATGTGGCCAGTCAACATTTTCAAACATTTGACATATCTTTTGTGTTTAAATAAATATGTACTACACCAACACGGTATCCTCAAAAAGGAGTAAAAATGTTTAAACTACTTGCTCAACTAAAGACATTGAATGTAAAGATGTATCAGTAACGATCACTTGAGCAGATAATATATTTATTTTGAACAGTAAGTTTTCAATTGATATAAAACAATAGTATTTTCCACTGTTAGGGAAGGAAACTGACACATACCCAACCCTTCCTCGCACTCTGTACGCCATTCTTAATGCGTTTGTAAGTTATGCTGCAATTTTACAATCCCAGATAGACTAGGAAGTGTCACCAGCTTCAAAGACATTCAATCATTAACCATGCACACTATCTGATGGATACCCTCTGCATAGACTGAGTTAAGACAACAATTACGACTCTGATGGAGTTATTGCCCCCTCCCGCTATTTCAACCCTTACACACTTCCTCGTTTAGAACTGGCTTATTATTTTTAGGCCAAAAATTGCTCAAACTTTCAACATCAAATCGACGTAGGGGCCACATGTATGTTGTGTTGCTTTCTAGTGTTGTATAGAGATGGTCATTCCACCCCACCGTACGCAAAAGGTCGTACAAAGTTCAGTCTTCCGATGTTTACCCCAGATTTATTTAACTTTTTCTTTATTTCCCTCAGACAGTCAGATTAGACAATACAACACATTAAAAATAGTAAACTTAGACCCTGTTCTCAGAAAGGTTGCACAACCTTTTCGTGATTGGTTGATCACGAATGGCAACCACCTCACTTAGTTACGTAGGTCAACCATTTGACCTGTGATTGGTCAGTGTCGGCAATGTATACCGTGATCCTTTGCAGTTAAGCGTGGGTCAATCCATCGACCTCGCCACGCCGCCGGCACTGGCTTTCTGGATGTCTAACTGTCAACGTCGTCTCAGTGTATTATGTAGGCCTGTGTATCTATCCTCGTGTCACCGTCATCTCATCTCTCCGTTTTCTCTTTTCCTTCATCATCCTCGTCTTGATTTTAATTGATTTATGTGTGCCAGTCCAATCAAATAATAAATGGAACTTTGATCGTAAAAGTCAACTTCTGTCTCTATCTGGTTCTGACGTCTCCGCCGCTTGGGCAGTCATAACACGACTGAGAACCCCATAAAAACCCCAATATTCTACACTAGGGCCTAGGTAATCACCATGTGTCTGTAACTAGGCCTATTTATGTTTAGCTCAACACAGAAATAAAATGCGGCAAAATATGCTAATTCAAATAGAAAGTCAAAAGTTGAATGATATCACTCACCCAAGTACTTTAAATCTTTCAGACTGTAGTCCATAGTTTAGTAATCCAATCACATCATCCTCATTAAGCTCCTGATCGCCGCCTCCGATAATCGATATCTTCTCCAGAGATGAGAGGGTTGGTAACCTGAGACCAGACTGTAGCACGATATCACCTTCATCGACCTTACTGAATGACCACCGAAGTCTTAGATCTGATATCGGTAACTGAAAAAAAAAAAAAAAGGTTACATTAGCAACCGCTTATGAGACTCGTTCATATTACCTACTTAGAAATAGTAAGATAAAATATTTATTTTGTGCTTGTCATTTTCTTAATAACTTATGAAATGCTCGCGAAGGGAGACACACAAAGTTAAACATGACAACAACAGTAAAGCTGAAAAGAAATATCCACACATTGAAGTCAGTTCATTGCTGTTTAAATAATATCTCATTTCGTTTCCTCCGGACTAGGCTTAGGCCTATTTCGAATCCCAGGTTACGCAGTCGCTTAGGCAAGACTCACGTTTGGTAGCTAGTTTATCCACAACCAAAATTTCCCGTAGTCTTTACGTCTTCTGCGCTTGACCTCAAAACAGTCAACAAAACAATTAACTTAACACTTCTCGTAGTCAATAAACAGTCCTCCTGTGAGACTGAGATTTAAATTGGAGGCTAGAAGTAGAAAGGTTAAAATTAGGCCTAGGTCTGTCTGCAAACGTATATTACTAAACATAGGGCCTAGGCATAGCATACAAGTAACAGTTTTGGACGCTAACCACCTAACATTTGACCTCAACTAACGTGGGCGAGGAGTATCACTTTGACATAACTTAGTCACTATAACTTAGGATTAACAGTTAATTAAGTTACGCTGAGATTACAGTTAAGTAAGAACAAGCCTTCTGCCTAGCCAATATACTAACGTTACGGCAATATAGCCTGAGAGGCATAACCTTTGCTGTGAACGAACTGGAAATCCGACACAGCGTGTATTGTTGAATGAGACTGAATATCTCATCAATAAATACAAAATAAAATCTGCATGTGTTAAAATGATTGACCACAATGAAGACATGCAGCGTAACACTTTAACCGTATATGGAGTCACAGTAACACTCTCCAAAAGTCCAAGTTAATGGCTACACGTATACATGACGTATACTTATGTACTCTTACATGTACAAAGACGTTTATCCTATTAATCCTAATGTCACTATAACGCACATACTACACAATGGATCAGCAGATAGTTCATGCATACTGAATGTCGGCGATGTAAACAACCCTGGCTAGCTGTGCGGAAAACAAGCACGGTTCCGTTGCTATGGTGTAATGTCAACAAGCATGAAAACAATAATTCAGATGTGGGGCCCTTCATAAATGATAAATATGAAAAAAACATATAGTTTCGCCACTGCTACATCGTTTCTTTGCGCTAACAGTCTAGGTTTATTTGCACTCCCAAAAAGCAATTACAAAAATAACAAAAACGAAGTTGGAGACATAATTTGCCGAAATGATGATCTCTTGCAGTGCGTGGAATGTATTTTGTACAACGTACATTTCGTACAACGATGATACATGTTATTTGTGTAACCCTGGTTGTTAGTGTTATAAATTTCTTTTCGATAATGCTTGAGATCAAAACCCAAAAATAAATGTGTGTTTTATCACAGGTTGGTTGGAACGTAGAGCATAATTATTATTATTTTTTTTTTTTGGATACGGACTTGAGAGATTATTGATTGTTTGCACGGAGAGATTCTATCAGAAGTTATCATTTACGTAGAAAAAAAAAAAAACTTCAAGGCACATTACAAACGGTTTATGTTTCGGGCAGCACGACGCGTTATTATCATTTCGTCCATCCCATGCATGATGTAAATAACAATGCTCCACAAATAACTCCCCCCTCGCTAAGATATAGTTAAAAATGAATAGACTGATAGAGAGTATTATTTTCATATTTCTTCAGACCCACCCAGTGATCTATTTGACTTTGTGTATGACTGTTCGTAAATTAAAATACACTGCATATGTCAGTGCAGTTTGCCAAGCGATAAGGTTTCAAAGGTACCCCTAAAAATCAGTGAAAATTCGACTGACAAATAGTGGCACTACTTTTAAAAGTAAACATGAAATATGGTAATACAAAAAAGGAAAATCTTCTGCTGAATGCCGTTAATATCCAACCTAGTTAAATATTAAAATATTTCGAAAGACTTACTTTCTTCGTCAGTTGAAATATTAATAACGGCTGCAGGGATACTGGAAGGATTAACTGTATTAATGTATACCGTAGAATGTGTGTAAATTTACAAAAAATAAAACAAACAAAGAAATAAGAAAGACAGAAATTGTATGGAAACTAATTACCAAAACATTTCTGTATTCCTTCTGTGTTTCTTTGTTTCATTTTCTATTAATTTACATTTTACAATTTACATTTTTAACAGTGTACTGATCACATTCAAATATTTTTTTTTTCATGTTGTTGATAATTTTAATGTTCTCATTAAACGTTTCTCTATAGAAAGAGGGAACCCAACCTCGTAGAAGCATCCATGAAAAAAAAATGCCTTTATGCATGTCTGTACATTTCGTCATTTAATTCATCCCTTTAAGTGAGTGATGAAACTGTCCCCCTTAAATATTACTCCCTGTCTGATTACACATTAACACCTCAATGGGAACGGATAAGGTATACCGCAGCTTGAACAATTAAAACACGTTCTTCGTGTGATTTCTGTTCAATGCTTAAAGCAATGTGTTAAGTCACTGTTTCTGCATAATTGGCAAATTGAATGCCAAAACACTGGAAGCGACGGATCTTTGTAAATTGTTTATTGATATACGGCAAACAACTGCACATATTTGTTGATCAAAGGTTAAAAAGTCACTGAGCATGGAATTTCTAATCTCTTCAGTGACGAATGTCAGTCAATAAACGCTACAAATCAGTCGTTCTGTGAGGTCTTTTTCTGAAGGCGTTTACCCCGGCTTAAATTGAAATTTCTTAAATAACTCAATGGTTTTATTCCTTTATGCATGACGTTACTACCTAAAATATGGGCGTCGATAGGGTGGGGCAGATTCGGAGTTGGAGATGCCCCCTCCACTCTTAAGAGGAGGGGACACTAACACATTTGGTCCTCTGTCACTATTTGTTACTTGAAAAAAAAAAAAAAAAACAGCAATATACATTGTTCTTAGCGGAAGCTTAAATTTTCTAACTCATGTTCTAAGAAATAAACAAAATTCAGCAGAAATTATAATTCCAGGGAGACTGAGATTTGCCGTTTCTTGCAATCTGAGAAGTACTTTTATATACTTTCTTTTATACACTGTAAAAAATAATTGTGCCGGTACAGAAACTTTCGTACACAGACATTCATTTTTCTGTCACCTTATGAAAACTCAATGTTCCTGTACAAATTACGACGTTACATACATTTTATGTAAATTTACCAAATTTTATCTGGGTATCAAAGCTTTTGTTGTAGGTCTACATTTTGTATCGTCACATAAAACTTGTGTTCTGAGACAGAACAAAATGTTCTAAAACATAATTCCTTTGTAACTTTAAGAAAACTGCCGTCCATGCACATTTTTTATATTATGGAAATTTACAAATATGTTGTAGGTGAACAAAGTACGTCGCTCTGTGTGTAGAGGAGTGTTTTACACAATTTACATTTAACAGTACAGAATTGTTGTTTTCAGGCATGCTGGGTTGCTGACACAATTTTATACAACCACATTGCTTTTGCGAATATTGCTTGTAAATAAGCAAACAGCTAGCTAAGGATGACTATCTAAGTTTGCAGTGAATATTACAAAATATGCCGGCCGCATATCCTTGTTCTGATCACGATTTCGTTTAAACGAACTTACGTTAAGTGATCCCGAAATTGAGATACGTGTTAAAGAATTCTTTTCCTTTTTTAATTCTAAAGCGTGAATAACGCGATCTGATATATGGTATACTGAAAAGTATGATAATATCATCATCGTCATTGTTATCATCATGCATCGTGTTACAACGATAATGTTACCATCATTATTGTCTTTTTGTCCTTTAGCTCTTCACATTTTTATTTGAGTGGAGCTTAACCCCATTCACCCCTCCCCCCTCCCGCTTTTTATCATAGGCCTATACGCCTGTGAACAGATATGAGCTTTACTTTTATAGCTCATAGGCCTATAACCTGAAATTTAGTTAGTCATGCATGAGCGTGAAATTGTAGATCTGGGGCCAGGTACACGGAAGCAGGTGAATGGTAACGTGCGTCGTTGGGGGAACCAAGCTTCAACCGTATCGGGCAAGCTTGCCGTTTCAGTTGTGTACCGTATGGTCTCAGTAGGTACAATAAAGTATGTGGTATGCAGCAATCGGCAAGTCGGGAACCATTTTATTTGATCTCACCCTCAAGGAGCCCCGAGTGTTTCAATAAAGATTTTAATAATGCACCAAACATCGGGGAAAACATCTGAAAATAGAGATGTTTAAATGTTTAATATTTTAGGTATAACCAATCAGTGCTTGAGGGCTTCGAGTTACTGCTGTAGGCCTACCCCCTCCAGGTCGAACGGCGCCATTCCCGGGGCATCTCCTTCTGTCCTGACAGGATATCCCCGTGGCTGCAAACCCTGGATTTCAATAAGTGTACCTGGTACTATAGTCACTGGGACGAATTTCGATGGCCGGTAAAATGAATCACTGTGCTTCTTAATGGAGCCACCCCACACCCTCCACGGTCCCTTCTCTCCACCAGGTTCCCAGCCGCCGTCGCTAGCATGACGTTTTCTTCCTCAGTCCTAATAAACTGAAAGAATCACTCAACACCATCGCTGCACCTCTGACTTGAACTTGCATTCCTGATGCCCCTAGGGCTTTTAGTTGTTATCTTTGTGTTTTTTTTTTCTTCACTGACCTCGCTACCTTCTCAACTCCATGTTTGTTGGACATATGAACGGCTAAACCTTTCTTGTGTATCTAAAGGATCGTAGTGTGCATGCGAATCGAATTTACACCATCATTTACGTCTCTGAACTCTCACAATGACATATTGTACTCATTGTTATTGTCAATATTATGAAGTAGAAATGTATATGGACCATAGAGCAGGATAATAGGTGTATGATAAGGACCCTCAAATTACGAAATTTTTTATGTTTGTATGTATTGTACATACTTGAAATTTGCATAATGTCTGTTCGAGTATTTACCAATCGGAAGCAAGGTTGATTCACTCCTTGACTCATGCTTATATATATGATGTACAGGAGGTGTTAGCGCCAAAAATATGCAACATACAGTTCAGCTGATACAGATTGTCCAATTGAAATCTTACACGGAACGTACGCACGTACGATATGGTACGAATGCATGCACGGCGGTTTACCGGCCTGCCCTAGATCATGCATGCAAGGCGCTCCTGTGTCATTGTTCTCAAGTCAAGACGTGGTAAAGACGTGGTAGGTAGAAGTCGTTTGTTGTTATTTCGATAGATTTTATGCAGGTTTGCAGGTGATACTATTATTCATATAATCAAAGAAGTTTGCACACCAAATTGACTTACAGCTGTGTTAAATTTGCTTGTAAAGCACAATCCTGTAATATAGACTGAGTTTTTGTCTTCTTCCCTTGGTTTAGCGTGGCTAGGCTATATCCGTTACTCGTTAGTATATTCAGCCCCAGTCCAAGCCTAGGCCTAATATTACACTTAGACCCAACACAGGTCTAGGCCTTTACCATGCTAACCGTTAAGCCTAATGCTATGGGAGAGATTTTATCCTAGCCTACACGATGTTATGATTGTCACATGATACAGCAGCGCGCTTAGGCTTTGTTCAGTAACGTCGCAAACTTGACCAGCACATGGTGTCTAACGTTAGACTGTCTTAAACTGAAGTTCTCCTAGCCTAACGTTAAGTTAGACTACTTTAGGGTGTTTGTAATTCCAAACGGACGTTAGCCTTTACTTTTCATTTGTGTAGGCCGAACTTTGCGTTCAGTTAGACTAGGCGAAATAAGTTTGTAAAGTTATAGCCTAACAAAGCAAGTCCTCTTCTAGCGTAGGGCTAGGCTATGTAGGCGAAACCATACTGGAAAGTATCTTTATCTATCACTTGTTTCAAGGCTGTAGCCTACTGGTTCGCGATTGTGTTAAACACATATCCCTGATAACACAAAGTCATTGGGCCAACGTTAGGCCAACGTTGGCAGCAATGTTGGTTCTATGTTGGCGCAACGCCTTTTACTGATTGGCTGCTCATCGGCGGGACGTTGGCTACCAACGTTGATCCAACAATGGCCCAACGTATTACCAACATTGGGCCAACGTGTGTTATACTACATAGGCCCAACACTGGCCCAATAGTTGGCGAATAGTTGGTACAATGTTGGGCCGATGTTGGCCCCACCAGAATGCGGGTGCATGCTTGGCCCAGTGTTGGCTCATTATTGGGTAATGGTTGGCCCAACGTTAGATGATAAACTAATGTTGGCTGATCATCGGCGGATGGCTGGCCCAGCATTGGCTGAATTAAGGTGTATGAGTGGTCCAACTTGGGGTGGGTTTATATAATTATAACAATGCCTTTAAAGGGTATACTATTGACAAAATGTTGGGGTGACAAAGTTTAGGTTGGCTCAAAAATTCTGATTGCATTGCTACTATCTCGCTTGGTGACACTTTTTGATAACAGAATAGAAAATTAACAGAAAAAAATAAATAGAAAAATAACAGAATAGAAAATCATATTCAGGGCGGAATACTTTACCAGTTCATTTATTCACCACACAAGATTTAACAATATGAAAATACAAAAAAGTAGCAAATTAACTTTTCTTACAACATGGAATGATAACTGGAATGAATAAGAAATGAGATGAAGGCATAATCAAAAAGCAACGAGTGATAATTATTGATGAAAACTTGTACTTAATGAATGTGTGAATGTGGACAAATGTTAATAATGTAACGTTAACAAATAACAACAAATAAAAGAAACAACAAACCGAAAGATCATAATTTTTGGTAGTTTAAGGGCACCAATAGCAAATCAAGGATTCAGTCATGCAGCAATGAGTTGAATTTATAAACAGATAAATACTGTGGATAACTTTCTCATCCCATCAAGTCTACCTTCCCAGCCAAGCCCTGAAATTGAGTTTTGATGAGATGAGGAATGATATGAAGAACATTACTGTATATTAAATAATAGTAATAACTGTCAGAAGTAACTTCATTTAAGTCTCACTATGCATTTGAATGTACATAGTATAAAAGCTTAAAAAGTCAAAGGCAAGAACAATTTCTGCAGTGGTTGCTACTGTTGAAACCCTTCTGAAATATATACATGTATATGTATATATATATATATATATATATATATATATATATATATATATATATATATATATATATATATATATATATATATATATATATATATATATATATATATATATATATATATATATATATATATATATATATATATATATATATATATATATATATTGTGATAAAAGTAGTGTACTTCTTTGTATAAACGAAACACCTCAATTTAGGGTAGTTAAAACAGAGAGTTAAAGAACTTATTAATTCCTTGCCAACGTTAATGAATATAACATGCACACCAACTTTAAATTTCAAACACCTTTCCCTTCTAGAGATATACATGCACCTATATAGTTCAAAGCAACTTCCATTCTTTAAGATACAATGCTTTGATCTTGGCGAAACAATATTATAAAAATGTAGGAATAAACTTACGATGAAGAACTACCACTACGAAGCTCATACTGAAACAAAAGTTCGAAAAACATTAACTAACAAATAACTGAAGTAAATTGTTTCAAATATGACAAGAACATATATGCACACTTAATATATTTCAAAATCAGATAAAACTTTGTAAACAGGTAATTACAGCTAATTAAATTTGTGACATAATGAATGCCAACATTTTACCTTTTATAGTCACTATATTTTAATGTTGACAGGTTCGTAACATCTGACCCATTGACAGCTCACTTTATCAGTAAA
The DNA here is from genome assembly GCA_021234535.1 of Stichopus chloronotus. Lineage (NCBI taxonomy): Eukaryota > Metazoa > Echinodermata > Holothuroidea > Aspidochirotida > Stichopodidae > Stichopus > Stichopus chloronotus. The sequence continues at coordinate 18,224,078 of CM037833.1, read as the reverse complement.
TGAAGAACTAGTGAATAAGTGGCATAACAATGTCTTCTCCTTTGTGATGGAAATGGACAAATTTGTGAGAAATGTCAGATGCACGACAGATACTAACACCACTACGTAAGCCCGAAACGCGGAAAATCATCAAACTCTTGGAATCAAGAGGATAGCGAAAGTAACTTTCCTTCTGACTAAATTTTTGATATGCAACATAGTTTGTTGAGTTCTTTACCAAAATGTTTCGCAGAGTGCAAACCTGATCACCAATAAGCACACAGTTATTTCCTTGGTTAATCCCTATGGTAAAGTCTTTCAGCTTCAAAAATGCATATTGTTCACACTTTTCAAATCCAGTTGGTATTGGTCCATCACTGTGTTTTTTCCAAAGCAGCTTGTCAGGTACCTGAGCAATCACATCATCCTGAATCTCAGAGATGCGGTGCACAATCTGCTGGAGAGGATATGATGGCTTCCGTACCATCTTTTTCAGCTTGCCCAAATAATTTTCGAAAGGGAAACCTGACACTTTATCCAGAGGCCCCTATTTTTTAGCTTCTGCAGCAAGATGAACTCAGCCATGAACATTGTACACAAGTTGGTCTTTACCATACAACTCCGCAAGGTGATTGACGAAAAGAACTAACAGTTGTTGTGAATAATCAGCACGTTCAACACACAGACGTGGACTTAATAGTATGGCAACAGCCACAGAAAACAAAAGAAAATTCTTGTAGAGCACATCAGACAAAATTCCCTGCAACACGACTGGACCAGTGTAGAGCAAAAACATCCGAAACTCTGATGCCTTCCACCGGTCAACTTCGAGTAGTGACCTGGTCTTCCTCGCAAATTCATGTGGTATGCATGGCCTTTACACAGCAATGATTCGGATATTAAGCTTAGCATCCTTGAAGGCAATCTTGTTTTAAGAGGACCTTTCCTCCATAAGAAAAGAAGGGGCCTCACAACCCCTAGGCACACCAAATGCATATAATCTATGGGAAACTGTGACACCATCCCAATAGTTGTACCTTCAAATGGTGAAGGTTACGTGTAGTGGTCTTCATCCCTCATTTCACTAAATGATAAATCAGTTCTCAAAGAAGCTTCAGTCTCAGGAAATGTCATTTTTCCATTCCATTCACCTGACTGAATGCACTTGTCACAGCCAAAATAACCATTGTGACCTTTGACACACTTTACAAAAGACCTTGCAGGAGTATCACATATAACAGCAGATACTGTCATATGGTAGTTTTGTCCATTATAGAGAAATCCATTGCTTTCTACCTGCATTAAATCATCACATAGTAAAAATGAAACTTACTCGAAACGACAATATACTCCTGGTAAAATAGCTAACCTCAACTTAGATCTTAGCTCTGAAAGCTGGGAAAATGTTTTTCTAGAAGAAAATGCTGAACAAGCCTCTAATATATTTATGTCAAATTTTAATTATTATTTGAACAAAAACATTCCTAAGGCTAATCGAAAGCTAAAGCAAAATTGCTCCATCAAACCCTGGATTGCTAAAGGAATACTGAAATCTATAAAAACAAGGAACAAATATTATAAGAGCAGCCTCAAAGACCCCACCACAAATAATATTAACAGATACAAGACGTATCGTAATAAGTTAACATCTATTATACGCTTATCAAAGAAAAAACACTATGGCACAAAAATAGAGAACTCAGATGGTGATGTCACTACCACCTGGAAAATTATCAATGATATCCTTGGTCGATCAAAAAATTCTACTCCTATACATAGGCTTACTCATAATAATTGTATTTATGACCAACCACATGATATCGTCAATGCTTTCAACACGTACTTTGTTAATATAGGACCTGAGCAAGTCTCATCGGTACAGGCTACTAATGTAAATTTTAAACATTTTCTCAAAACACCATGTGTCTTCCTTATATTTTACTCCATCTACACCATTTGAAATAATTCAGGTAGTAAACTCACTTAAATCTAGTGACTCAACCAGTCATGATGAAATCAGCAATAATCTTCTGAAGAAAATAATTGCGTTCATCGTCTCCCCTATTACACACATCATCAACTTGTCACTAAGTACTGGTACTTTCCATACTAAAATGAAACTTGCCAAAGTGATACGCATTTATAAAAAGGACGATGCCTCTCTGATAAGCAATTATCGTCCCATATCTATCCTCTCTAGCTTCTCCAAAATCCTCGAAAGAGTTGTATATAATAGACTGTATTCTTTCTTTATGAAAAACAACTTACTCTTTCCATGTCAATATGGCTTTCAAAAACACAAATCTACAGATATTGCTCTTATTGAGCTTTGTGATAAGATTTCAATTTCGTTTTCCAAAAAAGAACATGTACTTGGCGTTTTTATGGATCTTAGCAAAGCTTTCGATACTCTTGACCATCATATTTTACTAACCAAATTAAACTTTTATGGTATTAGAGGAATTCCTCTCTTATGGTTTGAAAACTACCTTTCCGACAGAAAACAGTACACTACTTATCATAATGTAAACTCTGATACTTCATTGATCAGATGTGGTGTCCCCCAAGATTCTATCCTTGGACCCTTGTTATTTCTCATATATATCAATGATATTTGTAACTCGTCTTCATTACTTCATTTCATCTTATTTGCTGACGATACGAATGTATTTTTATCTCACCATAATTTTGAGCATCTTATTGAAACTATGAATACGGAGCTACCCAAGGTCTCCACATGGTTCAGAAGTAACAGGTTATCATTAAATGTAAATAAAACGAACTTTATGCTCTTCAAGAATCAAAGGTCAATTAACACTAATCCTTCCTTTAATATTTTTATTGACAATATGAAAATTGACCAAAAAGTAGGTACTAAATTCCTAGGTATTACTGTCGATGAGGAATTGAACTGGAATTCTCATATAGCTAACGTTATTACGTCTGTATCACGTGGAGTTGGTGCATTGTATAAAGTAAGTTCTTATATTCCTCTACGAACTTTGATTACTGTTTATAATTCGATTATACTACCCTTCATTTCATACTGTAATATTGTTTGGGCTTGTCAAAAATCTAAAATTAACTCCTTGCTTCTTCTCCAGAAAAAAGCTGTCCGGATTTGTACGAACTCAGATTATCGGGCACATTCGAATCCATTATTTTATGAGCTACGCACACTTACTATACATGATATTCATTACCTCCAAATTGCTCTTTTTATGTACAGATTCCATACTCAAGAACTGCCCGCCAACCTGTTACACATGTTTCGTATCAACTCTGCTATCCACAATTATCCAACCCGAATTTCTTTAATGTTCATCTAGAAAACCTCAAAACAGCTCTCCCCCATCGATCTATTAGACACACTGGCCCCGACCTTTGGAATTCTTTACCTATGGATATTCGAATGTGCCCTACAAAAAATAGCTTTAAGAGACAAATTAAGAGTCTTATCTTGGATAAATATACTATGCAATACTGATTTATTACAAGTGATGTAGAAAACCTTCATCCCTTTTCCCTTTGTTTTTCCTACATCCACCCACCTCCCTCCTCCCCACCTTTTTTTTCTTCCTACTCCTAAGGTTCTTTTCTTATTCTTATTTATTTCATTTACAATTTTTGTTGTAAATAACTATTGTATAGTTTTGTTGTTCTTAAGTCACATGATCTTCATTCCCAATTAGTATAACTTTGTTTATTTTCTGTTGGACGTCACCTCAAGCTCTGTCAGAGCTTATGACGTCCCTTTCATGTATGTGTATATAGTACTTAATAATTACGAAACAAGTAACCTATATAATTAAATCATTTGTATATATATACATGCGTGAATGAATAAACTCAAACTCAATGAAAGGCTTCAAGAACTCTTGAGCTGACAGCGGTTTTGAATGTCCAGAAAACAAGCCAATAGTAAATGGTTCTCGTTTGGGGATTTGATCAACCATGCCTAAAATCGGCCACAGCTGCATAGTCCAGCTTTTGAACAATGGTAAGCCATCAATATTAACCTGTAAAGTTAGATGGTTTTGTGGTGTCATGGAATATTTCTTCAACTTGGATGTAACACCTTTGATTATCCCAAAGTGGTAATAAGAACCCCCTGCTAAATCTTGTACATCAACAAATCTTGGTGTGTTCAAGAAACTTCTGCTATCTCTTGGCAAATCTGGATGATACTCTCTGAGTGTCTCAAGTAAACGATTTAAAGCAACATGAGAGATATTAAAAACAACAGCCCATTCTACAAGTTTATGACGTAAACCCTCATCACTTTCAGGAAGCATTGTGTCACTTGAGTCTGACAGATTAGATTCCTCTTCTGCAGAGAAAGCAGGGGTGACATCATACTGTATTACCCTACAGGTAGATTCTAGTTCTTCCTCTAAGGTATGAATTATAGCACATTCCGAATTGGAGGTCTCTACTGTTTCACTTGAACTTGCAGATTGACTTTCCTGAACATGCTTAGCTACTGCCTGATGAATTCGCCTGCGTTTTGTCCAGTAGGAAGCATTTTGCTGGGACATGCTGAAAATCTTTTGTCAGTATTTCCTTGTAGATTACAACTACGATTGACGTGTGATCCTTTTTTCTGAAATAAATGGAAGATGAACATTTCATAAGTTTGAAGCCTTTACAGTACTGCATAACTGTACAGTATGATACAATACCCCTGTCATTCTCTGTAACAATGTAACAAGCGCATGAACCCTGTCCCTCATTGAATGTTGCGTAGACAAGACTTGCTTGCGGAATGTTACATTTTAACGTAAGAAATGTTACAAAAAATGTAATCATTGTAAAAATTACAAGAAAAATTACAAAAAATGTAATGTAGTTTGGTTTACATGACATGTGCAACATTTCGTGGAGCACTGAAATGTTGAAGCAATAGCAATGATTTTTGTCTGATCGAACTTAAGTCTCGCGCTCGGTTTTTACCTAGCTGCACGGCCGTGACATACCAAGGCCAACTTTGACTGAAAACGAAATGCAAAGCAAGCACTGAAAAATATTCAATCTGATTTTCCTTTTATTTTCAATGGAGATCGGTAGCCTATACATATTATACAACCAAGTAATTGCAGCAACTAAGTAGGTGGAGACTTCGGACGTGATCGAGAATACAACCCTCAATATTGAATGTGGTTGGTTCATCCTAGCGTGTGGGTGTGGCATCCCTACCGTATGGCATGAAAACAAGCATATCGTCAGAAATTCCAACTCGCAAAAATTTACGACACTTGGAGATTGAGAAAGACTTCTTTTCATGGTTGTTTTTTTTTTTTTTTTAACTTCATTTCAGGGCCAATTTCTGAGCTATTCAATAGACTTTGGTTGACCTCTGGGCATACTTATGCATATTTGTTTTTAGTTCTGGTTATTCTTGGACAACCGGTAAATGTACATATTGTGCAGGAAGTATTATCCACCACAGTAAAAAGGAAAAGAAGGCCACGGGATAAGCTGAACAATTCCTACCCCAATAGTGGAAATTCCACATACACCGTAAGGTATGAAAAGGTGATACGAATGAACAATCAATAAGACGATTGTATTTGTCGAGTCATCGCCCGTTGATTTAAAAAAAAAAATGGACTCCCTTCTGGTTTGCATGTGTGCCTTATCACAGTTAGCTCTGTTACAAGTTTAAAACCATCGACAAACTGCCGTAGAATTGTTCGCCGCCGCATCATAATTTGTAAACTTTCGAGACCCTCCCTTGCATTGCACTTATAGTAGCGACGAAAGTTTATGAATGAATCTCTGCAAGAGCCAATCAGGGGTGAGCATTTTAACAGGTGCTAATTCCTTTCACCTTGGTGGAGCGTCGCAGGTCTCTGTTGTTGACGGTTACCACATATTTTACTGCAGCTGTAAACAGTATAGCGTGCTTTCGTTTGGCCCGTGGTTGGTTGGATAATCTACACCTTACCTAGATCTAAGTGATCCGCATTCAGACTCATTTTCTCCCTTGACCACAAAAGTAGAGTTGAAAAATCGTTGTTTTTATCTTGTTTAATTTTCAATGTAAATGCCTCACATTTTCAACAAGTGAGGCCAAGTTTTCTACGAGATATCTTTAGGCTAGTGACCTTTATTTAGTCATTGGAGGAATAATTTCCCATTATGGAAAACCCCAAAATTGTTTTGTCATTTTATCATATGCCGTTTTATTTTCTTTTTTTTTTTTTTTTTTGTTCTCTTTGCCTTCTAACTAAAGCAAATTTTTAGTTTTAAATTGGAAATTTCCTTTTCCTAAAACAACATCGGTTCGTTTACTATAGACGCTAGATAAGCGCTAACAGGAATTTTGTAACTTGTCTGACATAGTCTTCTTAAAGAATTGTAAGGATGAAATTAGCGGGAGTGACAGCAACTTTTTTGTCGTTATCTGAGTCACTTGAACAGATTTCCGTTCACAGCTAAATCAACTTTTCTTATTTTTTTTTTTTTTTCACGGATCGGTATTACGGAAAACTTAGGGCCTACACTCTACTGACTGTAATAATAACACTGTAACAATAATACCGATTCTCTGTTTGGTCGTAAAGACCACTCTTTTCAGTATACACATAAAAAAGTGAGTTTTTCACCTCAAATTGGACATGTTGGAGAGGAGAAACATGCGGGTATATCAAATGCATACATACCTGTATAACTTGGCATTCCTTGAAAAAATCTTGGCAGGTTCTGCACTGTATCTTTGCGTTACAAAGTGTACATCACTGCCTTCTCCTCCCCCAGTCCCCCTCCCAAGTCTCTCCCGAGGATCTCTTATCTCTGTTGAATCTTTTGTGCTAGCTAGGGATTTTCAGCCTCACACTGGATATAGTCACGATTTGCAATTTTGAAACTCGCCTTTTTGGTTGGTTTACCTGGACATGTGGGGCCAAAGGATATGTTTGAGGGCATATGCAATCGGTAAAATATCTAGCCTAGAATGGATTATCCCATCTCTCAGTACAAGCTCGGCACTGATGGCTGCACCAATTGGTAGAACAGTGCAAGTATGGTAGTCACTGCAGCACGCGAAAATTGGATCAGAAAAAAGTCATTGGTATTACTTCAAAACTTGAATTTTCCACGAAATGGTACATACGCAATGTGTTATCTTTGAAATTAGAAATAAACAGCGTGAGCAAGGACTTTACTGATTACAGCTAAGTAGGCCAACCGTAAATGGAACAGCTTCCTGTGTCTATTGTGTTCAGTAGTTTACTGGCGTAACCGCAAAACGCAAGTAGGAAAACCACAACTATAGTTCCCTAGAACTTAATGCCAACGTTTTTAAAAAACCACCCAACGTTTTTTAGGGTAAATCGTCTTCTGTTTGGGGTGCTGACGATCTTTATTTTTCAACCGACACTTGGGAAAGTTTCCAACGTTGCCCACGACGTTTTTGTAACTAGGTAGAACTACTACTGTACGAATGATCATCAATGTTGGCTATAATTATTAGACTTATAGGCTAACTTGCCTCCCAGTGCGTGCTGGACAACTTGTGCTTTCAAAGGAAATACCTCCCGGAAGCGATGGTTTTGAGTTTATACAGTATAACTGAAGCTACAGTACTCTCTGCCCCTTTTGATTCCTTTCTTGTTTCCAAGCCTAGTCTCCCTCATTCGACCATGGAGAACATAAAATGGGCTAGATTCACTTGAGATGAATGACACTGACAGCACTTCAAGTTCACATTTGCCTGAAAATGGCAAGCCATAACAAATGACCAACTGATTTTTAGGCAACTAACCTAGGCCTATTTCATTATGTTAATACCCATTCACCGATTGTTCAGACAATGACCCCCCAGCTCCACCCCCACAAGTTACATTAACCCAAGTACAACTACTACAAGCACAACAGAAGCACATACGTACACCTAGTCTAAAGTTAGCAGTACGTAAGTATAGGAAAAGTCGGGGTAGGGCTTGGATTGGACGCTAGTATAGCGATGTTATGCCGACGACTAATAAACGGTTCAACACGAGTTACGTTAAACCTTTACTAAACAATCACATCCAGTGTTAGGCTAGTAACACTAGTATATTATAATGTCACCAAACTAACTAGCCTAACCGTATGGTCTAACGTAGGCCTAGCCTAAGTTAGGCCCGATAGGGCTAGGCTATTCAAACTGCTCTGTAGTCGGTAGGCGGCAAAACCAAATTTCGTAAAAAGCAGAGTTAAAACCATTTACCATTTTTACGATAAAATGTGTCATTAAGACACTAGAAAGTTAAAATATAATGTTCAATTGATAGAAAAATACTCACGTGCTGTCTAATTCGAAAATTAATAATGGAATTGTACTCGTTCGTTGGTTTTTATGGTTCTTTTTCTTGTCAGCACGTCTGTATCCTGCACCTGCGGGTTCTACACTGTGAACGCGTACCCACTCTATTACTTACTTGTAATGTACAGTATATGTACAGTATATGCTAATCTTTATTCCAGCCGTTTTTATAGTATGCAATGTCATCTATATACTCTCAATGTTCATAAATTCATTAATAAGTGGGATATATGTTTACTAATAAAGTATATTCAAATAAATTCGTGCAAACTCTTGATTCTAAGTTTTCAGTTAATTTTTTTTCGATAATTAAAAAAAAAACAGCTACTGTACTCAGGTTAATAACACACAATCATGTTTTCTGCATAAACACAACATTCCAAACAAGAAATGTTTTACAATTTGCACATGAGAAGTCAGGCATGTTTACTTTCTTTTGCCACTGATTAATAATTTTATAACTGTACTCAAAACAAAAGAAAAAAGAAGGCACATAATCGTTGGTTTATTTCATTGGTCCAACGTTGACCCAACTTAAAAAACACACCGTTGGTTACTTGTGGTCGATACATTGCTGGGCCAACGCATGCTTGCCAATTGTTGGGTATCATACGTTGGTCCATTGTTGGCCCAATAGCCAACGGCAACTGCGACCATAGCCAACGTTTGCGAACCAATTGCCAATGTTGGCCCAACGTAAGTGTGTTATCTGGGATATGCAATACTGCCCGCCAATTGTCATATGAACTGCAATATATCGGCCTAGGCTTCCATAACTATTAGAAAATAAACTACATTGTCATTCATCTATCAAGTATGTCCAGTGGCAGTACCAAATTGGACATTTTTACCCACTCAAAACCTTTTCCCCCAGGTGCCCCCTTCTCACTCAGCTGCAGTGACCTGACAAATACTTATCTGTTTGCCGTTTATATTCATAATTTTGCATTTACCTTTCTGGGGCTTGACTCTCTGGACCCCCACAGTGGCTTTACCCCTGGACCCCATAAGGGGTCCTAAGATTTCATCTTGTCAACAAAGAGGAACAGCCAAATTAATCAAATTGTTTCAATTTTTTGCATGAAATGATGCACTTTGAACAAAAATATACCTAACCTGAGACTTAATTTTTCACCAAGAGATATCCTAAAAACTCAAAGATTCCAAAGCTTCTCAAATCTTTTTCCCCTCCCCCCAACAGTTTCGTTTGCCCTTCATTTGTCCCCCAAATCTAAAATCCTGGTGCCGCCACTGGTCATGTCCCAAGCACTGATTTTCAAGCACTGATTGGTATCTAAAGCATTAAACATTCAAACATCTCTATTTTCAGATGTTTTGCTCTTCAAGAAAGTGGCATTCACAGTCCTCGGTGGCTCTATTGAGTCATTACAAGTTGCACCAAAATGAGCTTAACTTTGAGTTAAAATGCCCCAAATTAGACTGCAGTAAAAGTTTTGTCAACTATCAGACCGTAAAAAGTCACTTTTACCGTGACCATGTAAATGACTTACCATCCAAGAAAAGAAAACTTGGCAATAGTTTAGGACTAGTACAAACACATTGCAGCTTACAATTTTGTAACCAAAGTCTAAGTGATTTAACAAGTTTTAAAACACATCTGGTAGACCATTTAAAAAATGGTTTTGAAGTAAGTTTTCCACTTGAAAAATGTTCCAATAAATTTAAAACAACAAATGCTTTTAGATATCACTTATCAAGGTATCATCCTTGTAAGGATGATGATCTGGAACTTTCCTCAGAGCAGTTTCAAGCATGTAGTAATATTGATGACTCTGTGAGCCTTGAGACTAGTACAGCTCTTTTTGAGACTTCTGAGGAAATTAACACTGCAGAAATCAGTGCTTTAGATGATCATAGCATTGCTAACAGATTGTTTCTTCAAAATTTGGCACTGCTGTATCTCAATCTGCATGCCAAATTTCTTGTTCCAGATTCTACTATACATTATATAATTAATAATGTCAGTGATATATTGGATATGACAGAAGACATGAGGAATACTGAGCTGGAAAATATCTTAAAATCTAACAAGTTTTCTGAAGATGGAGTTTCTGATATCATCAAAAGTATTAAAGCAATTAGTGAATTAAAATGTGCCACTGAAACAGCACGAAGCGTCTTTAGATCCACATATGCGAGAAATGATTTCTATGAGAAACACTTTAAATTTGTTAAGCCCCAAGAGATTTACCTCGGTAAAGATGGGGAACACAAAGATTGTTATTTACATTATGTTCCAATAAATGATACTCGAAAGCAAATGCTTAAAGATGAATCAGTATGGGATCAGTACTGCAATCCACAAAGTAATGAAAGTCTGGGCATGTTCACAGATTTCACGGATGGTTCATGCTTTAAAAACAACACCTTCTTTGAAGATAAGAGCAGAATAAAGCTGTTGCTGTTTCAGGATGCATTTGAAATAGTAAATCCCTTGGGGTCAGCTAGAACGAAACACAAAATTTTGGCAACATACATGACTCTGGGAAATTTGTACGATTACAACCGTGCAAAGATAGATCAGATTCAACTGGTGTTGTTGTGTAACGAAAAGCATTTTAAATACTGTGGTGATGAAGTAGTGTTCAAAAAACTGTTGGAGGATATACGTGAACTTGAGAGTGTTGAGATTTACGTTGGCTTAAACAGAACTTTTTTTGGAGGAGTAGCCTTTATTTTAGGTGATAATTTAAGGTCACATGCAATAGGTGGATTTTCACAAAACTTTAGCTCGTCTGAGCATTTCTGTAGATACTGCTCACAGCAACGGCATGTGTTTAGGTGTAACATTTTAGAACAAACAGCATATAGGACGAAATAATGCTATGAACAATGCATTGAATACCTGAGAGTTAATGATGCTGACAGTTACATGGGGGTTCAATTTAATTTTTAATTAATACTTTAAGGAGTTTTAATGTCTGCGGGCCAGGTCTCCCCCCATGCTTGGCACATGACCTCTTTGAAGGTGTTGTCAGCTATGATCTTCATCTTTTCTTAATGTACTTCATTAAGGAAAAGAAGTGGTTTTCTATTGAGTTATTAAACAAACGAATTTCAAGTGCAAGGGAAAGGATTCTCTCGACAGGCCTGTCAAGATTAAGGGTACTCCCACAGAAAGGTTGTCTGGACATGCTGTCTAAAACTGGAATTTCTTAAGGCTGCTGCCTCTGATTATTGTAGACAAGATACAAAACAGTGATGATCAAGTGTGACACGTAATATTAATCCTGAGAGAGGTAGTTGATTTGATTTGCAGTCACAGGATTTCTTTAGAACAGGTTCAGTATTTGGAAGACCTGGTCAAAATTTACTTGCAGTCAAGGCAAGAGTTATTTATTGAGAAATGCCTTAAGCCCAAACATCACTTCCTCCTGCATTACCCTAAGTTAATCACCCAATTTGGACCACTTATAAAACTGTGGACCTTGCGTTATGAAAGCAAACACAAATATTTTACACTGGTTTCAGCTTCAGCAAAGAACTTTAAAAATCCCACTCTGACTTTAAGTACAAGGCACCAGTTGCTGCAAGCATCATATAGCATGGCACACCTATTTCAACCTCCAGTAGTTCCAAAAAATTCAATAACCTTTCATGGAGAGCTCTAAAACGAGGAAACTGTTAAAGCAGTAGAAGCATGTGAGAAACTACAGGGTTGTAATAATTTAGAGATTTGCTATGAAACTATTCTTCATGGAACAACATATACCAGGAGAAATTATGTTGTGACAAGTTGCTGTGGTAAATCTATAGATGTTGGAGAGATTATGTGCATCCTGCTAAGAACTGTTGATCATTCAAGTTCTAGAAATAAGTGTGTTGTGTATTTTGTTGCTCATGCTAAAAAATGCTCCTATGATTCGTTGTTAGGATGCTATAGGATACAGAGTTTGGATGATAATGGTATGCAACCTAAAGCCAAGTGTATTATTGTTAAGTCACAGAACTTGTCTGATTTTTATCCCTTGCCAGTGTACCATTACAATGGATATCCTTACTTAGTTTTAAAACATGCCATAGGCTTTGGTGGAACTGAAATGTAAACTGCAGTGTTTGTATATGGTCCTGTTTTATATCAAATGCACTAGAGTGTACCCAATTTACAATTTTCATAAACCGTAAAAATAAGACCATTTGGTCGGTAAATTATTTGGATTGGATTTTGATACTTGCACAGAGATGGAAAAACTACCTATTAGAATCTGGACAGAAGATGGCCTCATGAGAAAAATTGTGGTGGCATCAAACTTTGAATCCCTCCTACAGAAAGGTGAGTAGTCTTTCTTGTTTCATAAACTAAAATTCGTTACCTGTTATACTACTGCAGTCTTAAAATCCAACAAGTTAAGTGTATATGGATTGTGAAGTGAGGATCCATATGAACAAGGTTCACTAAGCTGAACGCATTCTATACCAAAGGCAATCCTCACCTTAATAATTATCCCTAATCCTACTGTATGTTGTACGTCAATCAAAAAAAAAAAAAAAAAAAAAATTCTATCTTCCTGATCGTAGCCTTACAGTGCCCTAAGCCCATATCAGTAGCTTTTTGCTCTACTTGAGTGCACCGGCCCCGGTCTTGTGTGCCTTTCGTCTAGTGGACCATGGACCGCCTGCGGGCAATGGGTCAGGTTGGTACAGGTACGTTACCACAGCTAAGATAGAATTGAAATACAAACCAGGAGCAAACATTACCTCTTACATCACCCAAATATAGTTAGGAACTAGGGATGTAGAAATTCCTTGTTAGTAATAGCACTTTGATTGGGATAAATATAAACTATATGTCCTTCAATTGTGAGTCTTTCTGATAGGTTAGTGATAACTTTTGCAGATTAGAAAACTGTGCTATGTAGCCTAAATTGTGCAGCAGACAAGTGTGGCAACTGAAATTTGGCCTTCAGTAATAATTCAAACCATTATGTTACACGATAGGGGCAAGAGGTAAACTTAGTTGAGCGAACTTTTGCTGGAATGAGAAAGTACTGTAAACCCAAATCCCCATGGCCTCATCTATTTATCATTATTTTTATTTCAGTGCATGACAAGTTCAACATGAAAGGATGTTTGTTCCTCACTGATGGAACTCAGCTCGATGATGAAGATGGATTTCTGGCCATACCACAAATGACTGATGAGCATCTGGTATTTGTGCCAGAAGGCGAGGAGTTCCAAGGTTGTGAGTGTAGCAATGAGGAATGTGAATGTTGTGGGCAGCGGAGGCCTAAGCAGTAGCCATATCGATATTATCGATAATATGTATATCTTGTTTTTAGTGATGTTATCGATATCCACCTTGGAACAATATTGATGTATAGAAAATACTATAATATAGAAAACATAGATAATACTGACTACTATATTTATAGATAAATATTGTTCTTTCGTTAGTCATTTAAACCTGTTCAAGATTTACAAGAGTTCACGTTCACTCATTTAAAACAGCTGCTTCATTTTTATGGTAGCTGTTGCTTCACTGCACTTATATTTTATTGAATTTACCGAGTAACTACTAAGTTGATATCTATCATTTTTTACAGCCTCTCAACCGAAGTATTACCTGTTTTAGCCACAGACACAACTATTTACCCACAAAAATATTAACCCTGTATTTGTTTCATGCACACGCAGCACATTCCCACGTTGAGTGCAATATTAGACTTTCATAAACACAAGATCTTACCGCACACACATCTTTTCACTCTGAAAAAAAAGAGAAAAAGTATCCCTGTTCTTACTTTAAACGTCACCATTATTTAAAGTCGATATGTTTTAGACACGCCGCTCAGTATATGTCCGCTGCACCAGTCACATTAACCCCGCATATACATACGCATACATTTCACTCACAGCAAATCTATATTTTCATCATACCAATATTTATCGGCAAGACTATATTACCAAAAAGCCTATATTTATCGTTATAGACAGGCCGCCCTGTACCCGCTGTGCAATACGCTGACATAAATTCCTCGTGTATATACGTACACATTTCACCAACAGAAAACCTATATTTTCATATAAAACCTACATTTATTGACAAGACAGTATTACCGAAAAGTCTGTATTTATCGTTCCAGGCATGCCGCCTTAGCACTATCCCCATTTACATTTGCACATTTCACTGAAAACCTGTATTTTCCTTGCGTTGGTATAATACTGACGAGACTACATTATCGGAAAATCTGCATTTTATGTTTTAAACGCACAGCGATTACAAAAGCCTGTAGGCTTATTTATCATTTTCCGCCACGCAGCTACAGCACATGGTAGCAGTAACCCGCAGTACCCCAGACTTTCCCCACCCATTAACAACTTTTGAATCTCTCGCATTGAGTTATCTGATTGGACAGTCGTTTTCAATGACAGGAACAGTCGCGGAGCGTAACAGTACACCAGTTGCCAGCTGCAGGTACTTGCTCTGCGGTGCTTCATTTTTTTTTTTCCTGAGCGTGCATGGCGTATTGTTGACAGACGGATAATAGCACTAGCAATACAGATTTTTATAAGAGTTACGGAGCATACTGTAGTTTGACTGTTAAGGTGAGACTTGGGAAGGGCTGAAGCAGGAAAAAATCCATGGAACAAATTCACACGGAGGATATAGCACATTTGAGAAGGCAGGAATAGAGCTCAAATAAGGAGAAAAAATAGCTTTCAGTACATTTTTAGCCAATTTAACTGCACCTTTTTTTTAAATGAGAACCTTGCATTTAACCCACAGTTTTGGTCCATGTTTGCATTAGCACAGTATGTGTACCTTTTCCGCGAAAATGTTGTGTTTTTATATATGTGTATCTATTATATATTATTATATTGATTATATATTATCTTATGTATATTTTATTGGCGATATATCAATATTTTATTTTTTGAACATCGCTACTGCTTTCAATACACAAGTTGTGGTTAACTCCTGGTTACATATAATTGCTTTCTTGGTAGAATGTAATTAGGGATTAGGTCTAGGGTGATACAGTATTTAGGTCATGCAGTTTACCAATGGTCATGATCGAAGCATTTGAACTTTTATAAAAATTGGTATTTTGCTGTGATGGTAAGTTGATCATTCAGTGGTATCGAATTGCATACTTCATTGGTAGGTAGATTTGAGGCTGTGATTATATAAACGGCAAGATTAAGAACAGGAGATGAACAGCATTAGCTTTCTGCTTGAGAGTGAATCATTGTATCATTGTAACTGAGATTCTAATCAATTGATCTTCTGTTGTTTCAGGTTTCTGTTTCTCAATATAGCACTTAAAAAGAGAGTATTGCCAAAATATTTTAACAGCTGAGGAGACTTTTTTTTTCATTTTCTGGTTCGTACATAGCAGCACCCTCAAATTTTTCCTCTGAACAGCAACTGTCATCGTGTGGGTCTTCAAGTGATACGTCTAGTGACACGGTCATTATTGACACTTCATCAGCAGTCTTGGATTCTGAAGGTCAGTTGCATTTATTTCTTACCTGAGATGGGAGAATTTTTAAAACAACCTCACATTTGTCTGTACGTGTATGTGCTTGTGATGGCCTTTTAACTTGTAGACATGTTTAGATATTTGATGCAAGCTTCCTTTAAGCATACATGACATGATTTTCCCCGTCAGGTTAGGTGGAGCGAAACTAATGAGGGGTTGACCACAACGTATCTCTTGTGTCAAGACAAGTTCAGATTTTTTTGCCCTATGTGCACTCAAGCGAGTTGCAAGGTTAGTAATTAAGGATTACTTACTACTGAGTAAGTAAAAGCAGGGTGTAAATTGCAAGGAAGAAACCTCAGAATGTTGAAGTCACTGACCATCACTAGTTACACTTCCCTGACTTGTGCCTACCATGTCGGAGACGAGGGTCCAATGGGTATTAGAATAGCACGTACATGGGTAGGTGGAGGATGCCATGGTGAGTATCCCTATAGTGTAACTAGTACCTTTCCTGACGTGAGTGAAGAGACCCAGGGCTGCATAGTATATATGAATGTATGTATATGTAGCACCCTGCATATGTTTTGTGTCATAATGTCTTATCTCATTTCTATATGTGTAATGTAGGCCTATGGGATGGGATATTGTTCATTAGAGCAAATGCCCATTAGCTAGGCTTCCCAGATCTGCCCGTATCAAGTTGGGGATGAAAGATTTTCTGCTCCAGTGCACTTGATTAGTTTGTAACCTCTCTCTGGTCACGGTCACTTTACCCCATTGTCAATGATCATATAAGAGGCACACATCCTGGAGGAATCCTCCTACCGTACATCACTTACGTATTACTCGATCCCTAATCTGCCTCGCGCTGGTAGTGTTGGACTGTACTATAGGCTTGGATGGATCTGAACATTTGGGTAATTTATAGTTTACTTAACTTGTAAGTATACATCACAGTATGTGTAGTTGATGGTTTATTTATCCATGATTAAACTCTTGTGCATTTTTTTTTTTAAGTAAAATACTAATGGCAAATTCATGTGATGTTGCTTGATGGTAAAGGGTATTATGTCTCTATCTCTCAGTTGTCTTGGCTGCAGCTGCCACGGTACCATTATGTGTGGTTGATATTTGTTACAGGGAGGAAAGGATTTAAGTTTTAAGGATTTAAGGGTAATTTACTTAAGGTGGCCCAGAACACCTCAAGGGTAAAGGCCAAAAACGTGGGTATGTGTTTGTGTGTGTCAGAAAATTTCAGCTTCGAACGTTTGTGTCAACAACTCCTCCAAGGCTGCATTGGTGAAGTTCAAAGTTGGTAGAAAGGTGACTCATTGCCTAGGAAAGTTTTATCTCCTGTCAAAATCAAAGATCAAGGGTCACAGGGTCTTTTAGATTTCAGATTGTATTCACTCTGATATTTTCCACATACATCAAGGAAATGATTTGTCATTGTATGTCTATTCACTGAAGACAGTATCTGATTTCTTTCAGGAACGCATGAAGACATACCAGAAAGCAGTCCAGATGCCAATGTACCTTTGCCTACATTTTCGTTCTTGTTTAGAAACAGTCTCAAGAACAAAACACCTCCTCTGCCTGTGGAGAAACGCAATGCAGCTAAAGCGATAGCAGATCTCTTAATTGAGAAAATCTTTCAGGGAGAGCAGTGTACAGAGATTTTGCACTGTGTGTTGTTTCCATATCTCCAGAATCCTTCAAAACTCAGCTTGGAAATGGGGTTAGCTCTTTTGCCCGACTTATAAAGAATGTTTATTCCAATCACCCACAAACAAGAATGAGTTGTGACACAAATGGTCTTCGAACACAACTCGGTACTACTGGTACTAGTAAACGGAAAAGGTCAGTCAAGTCTGCCTATGGATGTGTTGAATGGCAACCAGATAGTGTTGGTGTTGGGAAAACAAATGAAACACAAAAACAAAATCAGTTAAAAGAAGAGTTTGCAAAGTCCAATGTAGATATCCAAAGAGTCAATCAAGTGATGAAGGCAACTTATGCATCACAGCGTTTTGCCATTAATAAAAAACCAACAGTGCCTTTGAGTGAGCTGTGAGAAAACTGGCCTTTCCTGTTCACATCCCCGTTCTTTGAAAACCATTTCTATCAGCTCACAGCAACTGCTAAAGAAACTTTCCAAGCTAATCTGAACCAAAAGGGCAAACCACTTTTTGACTTTTTCTGTCAAGATGAGCAGGCACGGTACATGGTTAAATGGGCAACCTTCATCGAAGATGCAAAGAGGTCTACACAGAATGCTCAGTGTCATGTGGTGGCTTCCATTTTCATGGTTTGCGATTACTTTGGAGAGAAAAAGGAGCATCTGTTTAAGGAAGTGAAGGTATGTTTTACACTTAAGTCAAATCTACTTGTATTCAACCAAACTCAGTACAAATTGGTAGGAAAGTTAAAGCCTGCCTGAATTTTTCTCCTAAAAGTACTTTAACCAAGTCACTTTAGCAAATGCAATACCGATCAATATCATAGACCTCAAGATAAGAGGACATAGCTACCCTCAAAAATAAGTTAGAAAATAATGACGTCAGAAAACACTTCTGTAAAGAAAAATATTTCCACACACGGCACAAATAAGTCCACCACAGTGGGATATATAGTGTAAAGTCTTCAACTGTCAGCAAAATCAAAATTGTCTCAAATAAAAATGACTTAAAAATGAAGTTGTCTATTTTGTATACAAAGATTATAATAATTGGACTCATTCTTGCACTGGTCAGAGTGTTAGAATCAGAAAATGAGCTTGCACCGTACAGTAGCTCAAGAATTAATTTGATTAATGTATTAAAGGTCTTGGTGAATGTTTGTAAAAATGAATAGTCTTAATTAACCTACCTCATTATTCCGTTACTGTTATCAATTTCCTTTTTCTGAAATCAGGCCACATGATCATACATGCAATTGAATTGATGGACAATGTGGAAAAGTACATGGAACACCCATGCCTGTTTATAATTAATACCACTAATTTTCTCACTTACTTTAAGAAACTTTGTTTGAGCAATGGTCTCATATAATTTTTCCACGAGGCTACTTCTAGGTTACTAAAACAATTGACATGGATATTTCCTTGAAGATATTCAAATTTGTGTGTGCAGAACAAGTGTGTGGAATTAATGTTATCTAATGAAAGGTGTACTGAAATATAGTTTTGGTTTCCCTTTTTTTTAGGAAGAAACTGACCGGTCAAGCTATGTAAATGCAGTGTCATCACCATGTCTGGTCTATGCAGGTTAGTAAATTATCAGTGCTGCCCTAAATGCCATCTATCGACCTATGATTGCTGTCTTTGGCTTTATGAGTAGGCTTACTTTAAAGCAGCTTTGAGAGCATATACCAAAGTCAAACTAGTGCAATCTTATCTGCAGAGTTACATGCATTGCCTTGGGTCTTGTTCTTGGCATTGGAAACCATCATTTCAGGTTCTGTCACCATAACATCAACCAATTAATGTAGTGAAAACTATCACTGACTGCACAGTATGGGTTATATGCTGCATATTGTTTCACTATGCTTTGTTATGCAGGGACAAGCTAAGGGAATATTTAGTGCATTCTCCTTTCATCTGCCAGTGTCATAGGGCTGATATTGGGGAGATGCAGCTTGTAAAGACTTCCCATTTATATAATACGTAATGCAAATAATAATTGAGCCTAGCTCTGGTTCCTTTAATGATTTTCTATTTGATTTTCCTTTGTTAAACTAGTATCCAAAAACGTCTCAAGTTTACGACTGTTCACAGAGACTCAAATGCAACCAATTTAATCAACATGGGTGTTATAGTATTAGGGAATGCATATTTTTCAACAAGTTCGGTTCATATGTTGCTTGAGGCCAGTCCCAGTGAACGTTTTGCTTATCTTGACTTCATTTTGTAGTAATTTTCCCCACCCGAAATTGCATCATTAAACAGTTGTCCCAACGTTGTTTTGTGCGATCACCACATGTATCATGTATGCTATGCATCGTATTAGTAGTGGCTGTAATTAACTGACCTTTCAACTTTTTCAAGGTACAAACCCATTCCTGACGAAGCGACTTGCACTTACAATTGATCAGAGGCCACTCATGTTTCCTTCAATCATCCTCATTTCAATGAAAATGCTTTTCATGGCATTTTATGTCTGCAATGTTTCCTACCCAAAAGAAGCCCAAGCCACCCTTGAATTCATCCAAAGGTAAATATTTTAGTTAACAATGGTGTGTACTTGGAAAATTCTCTTAACATTCTAAAGTAGTTGTACTATACCTTTAATTCACATATTATGTATATTGAGTAGATAAGCCTTCCTTACTTTTAAAGGCTAGGTGATTTGAGATCGACGTTGGTCAAACAATGCTTAAGTTTTAACACAGTGATCTCAGCAATACTGTAATTATTCTCATATATGGTGCTAGGTTTGCTCATATTTAGGGTACAGTATGTTATCTGCCGCTGTGATGATTTTAAAAGAGAAAAGAAACACTTTCGGGCTAAACACCTTTGTATCAGGTAGTTACCTCAGCAAACTTAGGGCCTGGTAGGTAGTTTTTTGCACATGTATGACATTTGTAATATGAATACTATTGATTCTCTATGGGATCAAAGGTCACTCAGGGTCAACGGCAGTCAAACACTGCATACCTTGTAAGCAGGTTTTAATTATTAAGGCAGTGGTACTGCAGTTGTATTTATCTCATACTTTGTAGTACATGTGTTACCCAAATAGAAGGTCCTGATTAATTTTGACAACAAACCACATATGCTAAATGTGTTATAAATGAGGTTACCTTGGTAGTGCCAATTGGCTTGGTCCATAACCTGTATATGTTATCCATGTGGAGACGACTGTGTCCACATAACGCTAATGCATGTTCAGTAGATGAGTTCAGTTGCTTTTGAACAAAGCAAAAGGAGCTCAAAATGCTTTGTGTACAGTGTTGTTCACAGGAAGGATTTAATTCAATCGTTAACTTGTCAATATTTTGTTTTAAATTTTACAGGATTTTCTTTGAGATCTGTCCAGAAAAGGGAACCAAAGCCAAAAGAACTTACAGGTGGAACATAAGCCCAAAGGTCCGATCTCTCTGTGAGAAAGTCAAATTTCACTGAGTTAGAAGGTTGATACGTCGATGAGAAAGTTTGAGGACCTGGACTGGTTTTCAATTTGTCTCATATTTTTGTTTCTTCGCTTTTCGAGTACATCAGAGTAAATAGTATCCGCCTCATGTATTCTAAGTTTCAACCCGAAAACAAACTCAAATACTACAGGATTGATATGTTTGGAAGTCTTGTCTATTGCAATTGTCATGCTTCATTCAGTCTATGAGATACTGAAGAACTTTCCAATCAGTAAAAATTTTGACTGTGAGTAAAATAAAACAAACTAAATAAGAGAAGGTTTTGTCTTAACAGGTAGCAGTCTATGTCAAGTCAAACTCTTCAGGAATTATTTTCATCCCAGAGGCTTCCATTTCATAAGAACAAAACGTAGTATCATGGCAGTCCTGTTAGGTGTGTGCGTTTTCAAATTACACTGCATTGAGTATGATCTTTTGATTTTTTATGCTTCTTGAATGTGTTTATGAAAATCTTTGAATACGTTTATATTTGATCAGTTTTCACAAGTTCAGGTTCACATTTGATGTCTTTAGCCATTTAATTTGTAACCAATACTATAGCTACATTATGTTATCCAACATTCTTTATCCCTCAATTGCTCTAAGGAAGTCAACAAATCTGACAAAGCCTAAAGTTTTAGTTCTGGTATTGATAGATTTTACCCAAAGTTCTAACAACAAGGGGTAACTAATTTCTGATAATTACTGTGATGATTATCAGCAAACACTACATCATGAATGATACATTACATGAATTACTCTAGCTGTAATCTCCTAAATCAGGCTGCTAAGTTACCTTTCACTTCAAGTACTTTCTGCTTGGTTGCACACTTTATTATTAAATTCCACAATACATCACAAAAGTTCTGTATTATCACTCAGGTTGTGCCATAATAAAAAGGATAGTATAACTTGATGTAAGTGTCAACTAAAAATCAGAAAAGAAACCCCAGAAAATCAAAGCTAAACTTCTATACGTTTGGTGCCTTTACCTTTGGTACCTTTACCTTGTAAATTCTTTTGCAGATTGTATCCATAATAAGCATGGTCTTTATACATATTTGATATTGTTAATCTAACCAGATGTTCAAGTGTTTATGTGTTGCCTAAGTAGCTAATCTGTAACTTTGGAATTATTAATGAGCACAAGTGACCAGTAAAAATCAGCAAGTAATTTAACCAATCTCATTTGGAAATTAACAGAAAATTTAGCCAATCTTCAGATGATCCTCATGCATTATCATTTTTTTCACCATCATTTTAAGAGAAATTCACAATTTAATACAAGCGAGGTTGAAGTTTATCTGAAGTGTTTTGTATAAATGCTGGAGAAGCTGAATCATTTACCTTGTGAGTTTTTCGTATTTTTCTTTGAAAGACAAGTGAATGCACCATACGCTATCAACAACAAGTTTTACACAAGTGAGGGAAAATTTCATGTATGTAGAGATTTAATTGACAGAAGATGTGTAAACAAACACCAGGCATATAGGCATGAAGAACTGGTGTTGAGGCAAACCAAGTGTACAGAACTGCTCTTTTTGCAGTAACGTGGAAACACTAGTTGGTTTTACATTGAAGGAAGATGTGGGGAGAAAATGTGGGGAGAAGACACTGGTTATCACTCAACGAAATTATGCCGTGTGTATACAAGAGCCATGTTGTAAAGGCACAACAGACATTACTTTGTTTACCACATTCTTTGTGTATTGACAATACCGTTTCAGTCATGTATGGGTATCTTTGCTGCTGTACAAATTTATGCTGTTCAAGTAAATGAAATATACTTTATAGAAAAGATTATTTGCTGTAAGGAAACAACAACAACTTGTTTGGTCAAAACCGTTCTTATCCGTCTATACAATATTTGTTGTATATATTTGAAACAACAGCTGTAGTTCTACAAAGCACTGCTATGCAAGTACAGAATGATGTACTTCCGTACACAACAATATTCTGTTCACATATGGACCGTCCATATACCTACAGCAATGGTGTACAAGAAGTAAAAAAGTGCATGTTACCAATTGACTGCTGTTTTGTTGTAAATACACGGAAAAAATTTTTACAGTTCGCTACCCAATTCTGTGTAGAGAACTTATACAATCTGAAGTAGATGGAGTTCTTACTTTTACCATTTTAATCCTTTGTTTGAAGTGTACCTACACTAGTGGCAAGGGAACAGGGAGTCCTAGGCCTGCCGTTGTAGCTTTCGTAATTCTGTTTTCTTTTTGATAAAATTAAAACTTGACCTCCGGCGTTATATCAGGTAATCAGCAAAAGTTGGGAGTGAGTCTGCGGCTACGAGCTTTTTCAATAGGTGAAATGGGCCACTTTAATATATTTCATTTTTGCGACGAATACAAATGGAGGACAAACGTTTAAGGGTTAGTCTTATCGCACCTATGCAGCTGTACCTGTTTCACCATTTTAATATGGAAGGAACCGTGAATCTTCCGGGGGTGGGGGGTTAGAACCAATGGACCTCTATATGACAGGTTCCACACCTGATCCCAGCTGGGGTTCTACGGTGGGACCCGGAAATTACATACCGTAGATGCGTGCTAGTTGTAGGCCTGAGGTACGCAACGCTAGCGGGAAATCAGAAGATTTTCAATTGTGATCGTGGGATATTGATCAACGTTTTCCAACACTGCCGGATGGGGAATAAGTTCAGTTGTAACATTTGCCAAATTCTCAAAAAAAGACAAAGAAAAGAGGATGCATTAGCTGTTTATGTTAAGTAATATCTCAAACCATTTGATGTATTTTTCATCGATGAATTTCCTCATGATTGAATAAAGCAGACATAAGATACCTTTTTAATGATAGGATACATGCAGCTGAGAACACACGGGAAGTTTCCCGCCCCAATTTTCTTTAAGGTTTAACGCAAACCGATGTTGGGGCTCCTCTTATTGTCTACCATTCCACCGAGTTACGCCATGGCTAATGCCTCTTTAAAGAGGAAACAGTAGGCTAGAAGTCCCTCCGACACACTTTCAACATAAAATGTCACCCATGAGTTAAGGCGTACTTCCCCCTGAATTCGGAGTTCTAAAAGTGTACCAGTAGCTATGGAGGCACTTTGATATCACTGATACTCTTTCATCAGTATTTTTAACTTACCTCATGACTTGATGCTATTTGCAGCAATTGTATGGTTGATCTCTGAAGTAATTTGCTGTCGTCTCTTCCAATGATCAGCGACTCGGAGCAAAGATTCTTCACAGTCTCTACAATTTCCTCAATATTCCCTTCTTGTTCTAGGATGCAAAGTATTGCAAACTTATCGTCATCTGGTCTGCTTTTCAGATATTCGATGATGTTACGTCCAGCTTTAGGATTCAGTCCACAGGCAAATCGATAGACATACTGTAGATCAAATGGGTTCATCTTACCAAGAATTTGACCAAGCTCAGCTGAATCCTTCACATTCGCAGCAATACTCGAAACATAGAACGAGGCATACCATTCGCAAAATATCTTGTGGTAGAACCTTACTTCGATTCTGGTTAAAAGAAGTTCACCAGGGGTCTGATCCTCTGTTATATCAAATACCTCTTCCTCAACTAAAATACCAATGCGAATGTAATGATCATAAAAGCCTTGACCAAGTCGTTTAACGAGATCGTCTTTTCCCCATACAATCTGTTGGTTCTCTGTATTGAGTCCTTCGAATGCTACTTTATTTAGCTGATCGTGACGAGCTTCAAAGTAAATGTTATACATTTCGACGTTATATTCTTCTGCTTTATTTTTCGTGTGATAATGGAAGCATTTTATCATATACTTGAAGAACTCAGTGACACACTTAAATTTCCGGAAGTCTTCTCTTTCGTGGGTCATGTGAGAGAACATGGCGAAGAAGAGAGGAACCTGGCAGAGGTCATCAAGTATGACGTTTTCTTTAAGACCCCTTTTCACTTTAGCCACAGCGTGCTCATCATTACCACAAACAGCTTTACGGATATATTGATCTCGAGCAGAGTTATCGAACCCAGTTAGTTTAATTCGTTTGGTTTTCAGCCTTTCATACTCTTTGGGTAAGTACCTAGTTGTCAAGGTTACATCAGATTTAGGGAACATTTCCAGTGAAATGATGCTTTGTATGTCACCTGCTTTGTCCCGCTCTGGATATTCATCATAACCATCTAATTGAAAGACCACTGAAGAACTGCTATTGATTATTTCTCGAACATCTTTAGTTTTCAGTTCTGGTACTAAATAGAGTCTGATCGCTCTGTAAATTGACGTCATATTCCTCAACTGTCTCAGTCTAAGTAGAATAAGAATCTCTACGTCACCAAGAGGTGAGTTGGTGACGTCATTACACCAATCATATGCTAGCTGTAGGGTTAGAGTTGATTTACCATACCCAGGTTCACCTTCTATAATACGTCTATTGGATTTCAAACGGAGATCACTGAATATGTCTCTGTATGACTCTAAACGTTCCCATGATGCATCTCCTCTGTATGCCACTTCACCTTTCACCAATGCTTTGACACCGTTCTCGACAAATACCTTATCAACGCAATACAGTTTCTCCTTGATATAAGGTATAGGTTGCACGGCATCATACTGAACTTTATATCTCTCCTTCAAAAGTCGAATGAATTGTTGTTTCTTGTCTGTTATGTGGAAAAGAAAACGATTGTGCTGAAGATATAAATACTGAAGAACGTTTTACATTATTTGTCCACACAAATATCCTCTTATTTGATTTATTTCCTACTTTTCTTTTTCGTTAGAATAAGCTGATCTAAATAATACACAAGTAGAAGTTATCAGTGAAAATATGCAAACTTAAGAACAATATACATTAAGAAAAGAATAGAAGTTAAGAATATTGATGGAGCTTGTTACATTGATAAAGGGGATCAGTCTTCAGTCTGAATCAATACTAAGGCATAATAGCTCCTATTTCATTTTTAATGAAAGAAATAGTAGAATGTGAAGTAAAATTTTCTGAACAAATGTTTATGTACCCTTAGTATGTAACAGGCATGGAATTGAGGCAGAATAATCTTACAGTTGGATCTCAAAGGAAAAAACAAATATAAATAAGCAATTGTTAATCTAACTTGAATGCTAAAATCAGTTACCCTGTAGACTAAGTCTTGTCAACTGTCTGGCCGGTGTAGTATCACCACTCAGTGTAATACGGTCAAAGGTTGTCGACACAGCCATTTTCTCATCTTTGATATTATCCTTAGTGCTGTTAACAAAATGCAAAAAAAATGTGTTTTTATGTCCAATAACTCTATTGATATTCATAGATATTCCATATCCCATACCCAATGTCTTTACATATACATTGTGGTATTGTCAAGTAATCTATCGTAATGAGTTAGTACGGTAGTATGGTAAAGAAGTATGCGATATTCAAAGCAATGCGATTTATTGTTTCTTCTGTTAATATGACTTGATGCCTACAAAAGTATCAACATATACATCAAATGATCTCTGTACCATATACTGCCGTGACTATACACAATCATACATATGACCGCGAAGTTGTCATAATCAATACGATATGGTGCAGATATCGCTTGAATTGTTATTTTCTTTCTAAACAGATGTGGAACACTTTCTTTTACCTTCCAAATAATTGTACAAGCACATGCATGTCAAGTAACCGTATCGTAGTCATCTGCATATTTCGTTTTACTTACAACTAAGGAAAATATTCCATACGAAAGAGCACTGTTTCCAATACTATTTTACCATACTTGGAACTATTTCATTTTTTCTTTATTATTTTTCATCCCTGTTAAATAATTTCCATCCTGACGGATTTGTCATTTTTAACCAATATTAGCTGGTAAGAATTCTTTCCTGGCCAATGTGTGGCTGGTGAAGCAAAAAGCATCTGAAAAGAAGACTTTTCATGATGTAATTGTCTTAATTATGTAAGGGTATCATTGTTGGAAGCGTAACTATTTCTTTTTGTGTTAAGCCAGCTGTGAGTTTGCAGCTGTATGTATGTGTGTGTTATGTCAGTTATTTTTATGTTAATTAGCTGAGTTATCCTTGTATGTTGTAGAGGACTTAGATGTCATTCTGTTGCTTGATTTCAGTTGGTGCACGTAGTACAATACAAGCAATGCACGCAACCCATCGTGCCTCTTCTACATTTCTTGTAGTTGTGTTACCACTCTAAGTTCGCCAAATTAAGTTCTATTTCCTCCGCACATATTTATGAACAACTCCCTACTAGACCTACAGAGTCAGAATCCACGAAAAACGCCATCGAAAGGCCGCACGTTACAATTAGCTGAGTGATACCGTGCGCTTTTTTCAACATTATGATAATACAAAATGAACAAAAATACATTAACTTAAGTAAAAGAGTCACCTATTTAAAATGGAATTACATATCATTTGAATTACAGTTATAAATACCAACTAGGCACTCAATAGCAAATCATGACTGACTCACCATCACGTGCAGGTTATTCATTTTGGTGTCACCAATAAACTGGAGGAAAAGTAGAAAATAACTTTTTGATATGAAGAAGAAATCTCAAGTAAGATGATGCAGGGTGGATGTTTTCCGAAGGGAAGGTTAAGCAAAATGGCTTCGTGTCTGATGAAATAATGAGCTGCAATTTATTGTACACGGCATGAATGTGTGATAAACTCAAAGTTCATGTTTACACTTGGGAACAACGCAACATTAAAGGCAATTGACTTTCGAACGGCGTTGATGGCTGTTGTGTTGCCGGCGCATTTATTAAAGCGATACGAATAATAGTTGACAACTACATTTCCACCATCCATCAATCTACGTCAATAGTCCGTTTTTGAGATTCAAACAGTTTCACTTACGGAGTTGATATCTTTACGTACCAATTGAGATTATAGGTCAAATTATACTACATCATTTGATTAATGTTTCTTTTGTTGTGTGTCAGTGTTAATGTCAGTGTTTTGATAATATACAGGTTAGGGTACTCAGTGGGTAGATGACAACACAGGGAACTTGGACTGATTCAAAGTACGGGAAATTAAAACATCAAATGAACAAACACTTTGAGAGAATTAGTTAACATAGGACCCTTTAAAGGGCGCACCTTTCAGAGCACTATTTCTCACTTTGCATATAGACTGCAAACACATATGTGTACATATTGTGATGGCACAGATACCGTTTGATTTTATGCAAACAACAAAGGTAAAAATCACGTTAGCTTATGATAAGTAAAGTAGATCCAAAACGAAACTGCACTGAATCACTAATAAAATACTTTAAACGCTTACAAAGTCACAACCAAACAATCAAGTTTCCCCCCCCCCCAAAAAAAAAAAAGCTGAGCCGCAGAGGCTCAATGAATATTTAAACTTACTTGATACTGAAGATGCTGAGAACTAGTCTTTAATATTTTACTGTATCCAAAAGACAAGAAACTCATTCTTTTAGTAGTTTGACATTTTTTCTAAACCTAATCTTAGAAATGATACAGTAAATTAAATGAGGCAAATTACTTTGAGTTACAAATAAAGTGTATTCGTTCAACGCATTTTAGCTCTATCAAACTAGTAGTTTTTATTTTATTTATAGTGACTGGTGGTGGTTTCGATGATAATGGTAGTTAGTTGATACGTAAATGTACCACGTTAAGTACAAAAGCCCTCTTGATTTTGGTGGTGTAACTTAATTTGGGAGTCAAATGGTAAGAGCCTTGTAAACAATACCGGTATATCTAACCAAGAAAAGTTTGCACAGGTGTTATATTGGATACAAAGTTGTTACTCATTATGTGCAAGAACCTTATATATTAGATGGCGCTCAAGATCATTTGTGGAAAAAAAAAAAAAAAAAAAACTTGTAACCACTCTATTTCATACTTTCATTAATTTCAGTGTTTTGAAAATGTAAGGGTACAGTACTCAGTGGGACTCTGTTACATTGACTGCAGGAACAACACGAGGAACTTGGGCTAATTGAAATGTAGGCAAATTGAAACATTAATTGAACAAATGCTTTGATAAAATGATTAATATGGAACCCTTTAAAAGGCGCATCTTTAAGAACAATATGTCCCTCTTTGCACAGAGAGTGCCAACAAATATGTGTACATACTGTGATGGTATAGATACCGATTGATTTTCTGCAAACAACAAAGGTAAATATCACGTTAGCTGTCGATAACTAAAGAAGACAAAGTCCATCCAAAACGAAACTGCACTGAACCATGAATAAAATAGTTTGAATGCTTACAAAGTCACTGCCAAAGACTCTAGTTTGCAAAAAAGGACCCTTGGCCGCTCACTGAATATTCCAACTGAATTCATACTGAAGTAGCTGAGAACAGTCATTTAATCTTTTACTATATCCAAAGAACAGGAACTCATTTTTCATTAAAGTGACCTTAGAAATGATACTGTAAATGAAATGAGGCAAATGACTTTGAGTTACAAATACAGTGTATTCGTTCAACGTATTTAAGCTGTATCAAACTAGTGAGGTTTGTTTTAATTACAGTGACTGGTTTTTGGTTTCGATGACAATAGCAACCTTTGTAATGTGTTTGTGTATGTTTGTACGTATGTATGTTTGTGACACCTACTTTGTAAATGCGCTACCTCAAGAAGAAAAGCTTTAACCAATGTGACATTTTGTATGTATATATACCACATTGAGAACAAAACTCTTGTCAACTTGGAAAACAGTTCTAAGGTTATTTGAGGTCAACATGGGTCAAATTGTGAGAACTTTGTAAGCACTATATCTCGAGCAGCAAATTTGTCACAATTTTCAATTTATTAAATGTGTACATGCCATAATAAAGAAATAAAAAAAAAAAAAGTAATGTTGCAGGAGTGCCAATACCACCTGTTTAACATAAACCGGTGTCAAATTGTGGCAACCATGTAAACATGATATTTTAAGGAGGGAAGCTCGGACAAATATCTTAGTTGATACATAAGTGTAGCACATTAAGTCCAAGAGCCCTTATGATTTTGGTGGAGGTCTAGCTTTGCTTTGGGAGTCTAATTGTATAAACCTTGTTAACACGATATCTAACCAAGAAAAGTTTGCACAAATGTTATATTTTGTACTGAGATGTACCTCATTATGTTCACGAACTTTGTATATTTGGTGGAGGTCTAGACCACTTTGGGTCGACAGTTGTGGAATTGTGAAAAAGAAAAATGTAAACACTCTTTCCAATGAAGAGAACTGGGAGAAATATCATATTTAGTTGTAAGTTTCCGCATTCATTACAAGAGCCCTATCGATTTTTGGTGAATGTTAAAGGTCATTTGAGGTAAAAGGGCTCAAAGTGTGTAAACGTTGGAAACTTGGGAAAAATTTCATATTTTTTGTGTAGGTGAACCACATTATGTATAATAAAAAAGTACTTTTCATGGTGGTGGTCAAAGGTCTTTCGGGGTATGCATTGAGTGAAATTGTAAAACCCTCTATAAATATCTAAGTAGGGAAAATCCCAAAAAAAATGTCGCATTTGGTTGGTCGGTGTATCAAATCGATCACAAAGACGCCATTTCGTAGAAAGTCTACGTATTAGGGGTAAACAGGTCTTAAACTAAAAAAAAGAAATGCCAGATGCAGAAAAGAATCCTCAAAATAAAGCACATGGTTAATTGTGTTTACCGAGGCCTTTCTTTTACTTTAGCAAAAAGTAGGCAGAGTGATTCTGAACCTTGTACAAATGTACAATGTTTATTTGTTTAGTTGTTATAGTTAGGGATCTTCTGTTGTCTCTCTGTTATCTTCCTAAGAGCATGGTAGAAAACAGTGTCTGAGAGTAATGTCTAATTTTATGATTGCACGGATACTTATCACAAAGCAGTGATCAACAAGTTTATCTTTCAGTTTAATACACACCATTATTCTCGTCCATTTACAATAATGCTTATTTTAAAGAGTTTGCAACAATTGAAGATGGTAAATTGGCATTACTGATGCTGGTTGTTGGTTGCCTCTGTTTCGCTTTGTTCTTTTTAACGTATTTACTCCGTCCCTTCTACAATTACTATATTTTATTTCTCCTTATCCTCAACTTCAGTGCGTTGTTAACGCATTGTTGTCATGATCGTCATTCCTATTACTCAACAAGAGATAATGTCCTCAGCACCACCCTTTTATTATAATCACGTTCTTTCCACTAGACCTGAATGTGTCAACTTTACATTATTTCTCGCTGACCATTATTTTGATTGCTTTGTTTTGTTAGGTATGAAACTGTAATGTTTGTACCAACTGTTGTTTCGTCAAAATAATTTTCAGTCTACGTTTGTTTACACTTTATTGTGTATCCTTCGGGAAGTGTAGAATTCTTAGAATCATAACCTCTGCATTAACAAATGCAACTTTTTGTAATGTACATATTAACGCCACTCTTAGTTTTTCTTCCTAAATTACAGCACTCAGTAACTATTTGTTAAGACCACTTCAGTATTTGGGAGAAAACAAAGGAAGGGATTTGATGATTCAATCACACGAATGTTCGTTCTACTAGAAAATGAATCACCTACCATGTTATTTTATCGCTAACCCTTTAGGAAAACAAAATGTTGTGAAGGAAGACGATTGACGTTGAAGTGACCCTGTGTGTACTCAATAATGAAATAGAGTCCTTTGAGGCATATTATAGTAACAGGAGACGACCATTGTTAAATCTAATTTCAACTGCCTCAGTAACGCAGGGAAAGCAGATGTCACTCAGAAAAGAGAGAAAAGAAGAACGCAAGGTGGGTGATGTCTGTTGGACAGGCTGGGTCGATGAGAACAGACACGTGGTAGTACTTTGATTTAAATACCTCTCCTTGGCTGCTTTGTGTAATTAATTACAGTTGAATACCATTCATATGCTCATGGTAGAGTACTGTAAGGGATGCGCGTTCCTCATGAATATTCATAGCATTGCAAGAAACATTTCATCACACTTCACAAAGTGAAAACTTCAGTATAAATCAATAAATTTTGTTTTGATACTTATATCTGAAGCTGACCTGCTAAATAATGAACAAGACGTGTCCTGAATCTGAAATAAAACCTTCTTTACTTCTGCAACCTTACTCTGTGACATAGCCTGTCTTGGTTCTGATTCTCAGCTTATTTCAAATTCCTAGTATTTTCGTCATAACTACTCTGCGTTGTATCTACATTGCCATGAATGGTAAGTTGCATCAAATGATCAGTTTCTTTCGGATGCTGCCTGTATCTACGGACAAGAGTACCAGAAACTCCTTCAATCTGATACCATCTAGGCTAAGGTCTTTTATTGAGGACGTCACCGTGCGACGAATTGTGTAACAGATGATCTTAAACATGAACAATTTGACCTGGTGAATTAGGACGTTTGAGTCTTATCATGATAGAACTTTTTTATCTCTCTGATAAGTTATGTATACTCCAGGTAAGAAGGAGTAACATCTGAGTTTCCATTCTATTCTGGAATATTTCCTTTAAATTAACGTCCATAAAATATCTCTTCAGTTGAGGGCAACTTAAACTCAAGCGGTGGTTAATAGACAAGTACTAGATAAAAATGCCATACACAACAAGTTGAAATTGACTCTCTGGAATAATCTTAATGTTAAGTAGTAATATATGTCTATAAAATTCTCAAACATGAGCGTATGAATGTAAATCGTTGGCGCGTCCTATTTAGTTGTATCAATAATTGTTTAATAACATGTATATTCATCAATGAAAATCACTTCCACAGACGTGTCGAACTAAATACGTGCGGTTACCAATTTTACTGGAAGTAATCTTTACATAAGCCTAAGGTTGGCATGGTATCACTTTTTTTAAGTGAAAAGTTACAAATTTCTCATATTTGGGTGCATAAAGTGACGGATGCCTTTCTCCTGAAGTTTGAGAGACAACTACATTATCTTTTTTGTTAATGATTTCATTATGTGATGTATTGGTAAATCGCAAGTGTACATTTCGAATTGCTTGTCTCATAAGCACGCTGTTCATACGCCCCATACTTTGTCCGGGTTAAACACAGCACTAAAAACGAAACGCGCTCTATGCACACCCTGTTTTTCTTATCGTGTGTCATGGAACCCTGAGTTGAAAAAAAAATGTTGGCATTCTGTTCAGTAGATTTTTCAATTCAATCTGCTAACAACAGTTCTCTGTCGATATTGTTCTAGTACTATTATACTGTAAACTATTATATTATTCTGTTGATATTGTGAAGTCGTGCATATGGCATCAGCCTGCCGAAAAGTCAATGTTTATTTTTAAACGCTGATCTATATGGACCATATTAAGACAACGCAAAATCGTTTGAAACGACGAAAACAGAGAATATAAACAGTCGTGACCTCTGGGGATTTTACAAAGAGTCACTGGCTGTTTTGAGAAAATTAAGACCCTTTCTCCATATCACAAAAATGATTCAAAACTATTAATCAACAAATTAAAGCAGGCATTGTTGCTACGTCAATTCTTATTGTTATTCGGAAAAATAACAATAACAATTGAAAGTGTTACTTTCTGCTTTGAGCAGGAATATTGGTGGCATGTTGTAAACTTCCTTACTCTTTCTCGGGGTTTCTTTTCAATGAAAATGTGGTTATTTAAAAACCGTATTTCTTTCTTTTTCGTTCTTTTGTATCGAAATCTCGTATATATGTATGAACAACGTTAGTCAACTTCGGAACTGTGTATTAACTGTAGTATAATGCACTCTTGGGGGGTTAATGCTATCGCTGGATGCATTCAGGTTGCTCTCTCGTTCTTCGCTTGAATTGATCCCCAGTCCCGCGTAATTCTACAACTAACACACGGTCCAGCGTTAATTAACTACGACCGTCAGTTCTGCACGTTCATTACTAAGTCTAAAATGAAACATCTACTCGAAACCAAATCCTTATGTACATATCATATTAACAATGTATCATGCAACTGCCCACAAAAGGATTTTTGAGACACATAGCAAGTGTCAATTTCAACTGCTTGTCAGTACACAAAGATACTTGATGTCAGTGCTGTTGCTAACCCGGTATTGTGACATTGTGTTATTGTTTCTCTTGTGAGTTGTTCTTGTTGTCAACGTCATTACTTGAAAAGTAATACATATGTTTACTCTTGTGAAATGGACAGCCACATTCTTAACAATTACATCAAAGATAAGGGGAACAGTTACTGCAATTGTCAACAAGAAACCGATGTTAATTTCGAAAACTTTTAGAGATTTACGTGAAAGGGTTCAACAACAAAGACACGTACTTCATTTTTCAGGAAGACCAAACTATTCAAGTGGTTAGTCTTTTTTCTTGTGTATACTTCCCTTTTCTACAAGTTTGGTATTCTTCCATTGCCAAAAAGGGGAATATAGAATACTTCTTTGAATGAAAGTTGTTTTATCTTGAGCAGATTCCTTTGTGATACTTTTACTCACATCCCTGCTTTAACCATTACCCCTCCGATAAAAAAAAAAAAAAAAAAAACTGTTTTATTACCATTACAGAATACTTGTTGGTTTTGCCTAGGTAATGTACTAGGTATGTAAGAAACTCGGAGTTCGGTAACAGAAATATATCATTCTTCTTTTGTTCGACGGAACCAATTGATACGCTGAGCTATGGAAAGTATACTGTGCTAAGGTGAAAAATAATGAGAAGGTTTATTAACTTTGCACATTAAGAAATTGAAATGGCTCTTTGTTATCCATATGGTGAATTTCTAATTAAATAAGTTGAGACATAATTCTAAGAAAATCAAGACATATTATATTAACAGTGGACATAATTATAACAACCTACTACAGAAAACACCTTCATGTAACGTTATCAACGTTTGATACAATCGATAACATTTGTTATATTGAAACATGTGACTTTTGACTTGAAGAGACATTGCAACCGATCACCAACAATCCATACCACCACCGGATGATGTTAATTCACGGGTCAACCCCGATTTGAGCTAAATAGGAAACAAAAAGAAAAAGAAATAGGATAAGAGAAGGTTGAAGAAATGTCTTAAACTAAAAAAAAAAAAAAAAAAACGCCAGATACAGAAAGGAATCCCCAAAATAAAACTCATAGAGCCCACGTTGCCTTTGTGCATAATGGTTAATTGTGTTTACAGAGGCTTTTCTGTGACTTAAGCAAAAAGCAGACACAGTCTTTCTGAACTTTGTACAAATCATGTTTATTTTTTAGTTCTTATAGTTAGGGATCTTCTGTTGTCTCTCTGTTATCTTCCCAAGGGCATTGTAGAGAACAGTTTCTGATAGTAATGTTTAATTTTATGATTGCACTGATACTCGCAAAGCAGTGATCAACAAGTTTATCTTTTAATTTAATACACACCATGATCCATTCACAATAATGCTTATTTAAAAGAGTTTGCAACAATTGAAGATGGTAAATTGCTATTAATGATGCTGGTTGACGACTGTCTCTATTTTGTTTTGTTCTCCTTAATGTATTTACTCCGTCCCTAATATTGTTAAATTTTATTTCCTCTTATCCTCAAATTCAAGGTGTTGTTAAGGCATTGTTGTCATGATCTTCATTCCTATGACTTAACAAGAGATAATGCCCTCAGCACAACTCTTTTATTATCATTACGTTCTTTCCACTAGATGTACATATATAAACTTGACATCATTTTTTTATATAGCTACTGTATTTAAAGAATTTCCGTGTTTAAGACCGGATGCTTTCACATGTGTTTTACGATAGTAATACACTTTTTCAAGACAGGGAGTGCTACTTGCGCTGAATTTGTGTGTTAGGTATGGAATTGTAATGTAAGTATCAACTATTGCTTCGTCCAATTAATGTTCAGCTTACGTATGTGTGAACGTTTTGTGTATCCGTCGAGGGAAGTGTCAAACCCTTAGAATCATTCAGCCAGTTTAAGCAAATTCAACTTCTGTTGTTGTACATTTTAACTCCGCTCTTAGTCTTTCTTCATAAATTACATTACTCAGTAACTATTTGTTTAGACTCCATCAGCAATCTGGAGAATACGATGGAAGGAATGTGATGATTCAATCAAACGAATGTTCGTTCTACTAAAAAGAAAAAGGAAACACTCACTGTACTATTTTATGTCTAACCCACTGGGACACCACAATGTCGTGATGGAAGACGATTGACTGTCGTGACCTTTTATATACGCGATAACAGAAAAAAAAAAAAAAAAATCTTGGGTAGATTATAATAACAGGAGAGACGACCATTGATTCTAATTTTGATAATAACTGCTTCAGTAACGAAAGCAGATGTCCCTCAGAAAAAGAGAAAAGAAGAACGTAAGGTGGGTGATGTCTGTTGGAGAGACTTGGACGATGAGAACGATCACGTGGCAGCTCATTCATTGAAATCATTCAAATACTGCTCTCTGGCTGCTTTGAATAATCGATTACAGCTGAATACAATTCATATGCTCATGGTAGAGTACTGTAAGAGATGTGCGTTTCTTAGAATATTCATAGCATTGAAAGTAGCATTTCATCACACTTCACAAAGTGAGAACTTCAGTATAAATCAATAAATTTTGCTTTGATACTTATAACTGAAACTGACGTGCTAAACGATGAACATGACGGGTCCTGAGTCTTGAATAAAGCTTACTTAAAGTCCCTCTTATTTTTGCCATTACTGCACTGCGTTGAATGTACATTGTCATGAAGGGGGGGGGGGGTGCATAAATTGATTAATTTTGTTTCAGATGCTGTCTATATATACCAACAATGGTACCAGAATTTACTACCATTACCGTGTAGCACTTGGCTTGGTTTCCTCTAGGTAATGTACTAGGTATGTAAGAAACTCAGAACTCGGTATCGGAAATAGATAATTCTTCTTCTGTTCGACGGAAGCAATTGATACGCTAAGCTATGAAAAGTATACTGTGCTAAGATGAAAAATAACGACAAGGTGTGTTAACTTTGCACATTAAGAAATTGAAATGGCTCTTGTGTTATTCATGTATTGAATGCTAATTTAATAAGTTGAGACATAATTCTGAGAGAAGCAAGACAATAGATTAACAGTGGACATAATTATAACAACTTTACTACAGAAATCATCTTCATGTAACGTTATCAACGTTTGATATAATCGATAACATTTGTTGAAGAGACATTGCAACCGATCACCAACAATTCATACCACCACCGGATGATGTCAATGCACATGTCGATCCCGATTTGAGCTAAAAAGGAAACGGATAGAAAAAGAAACAGGATAACAGAAGACAGAGCAAATATAATATCTGCAAAATTAAATTACGAATATATCAATTAGATTTTGAATCTTTTAATACTAAAAAAAGTTTAATTGAACCTGATCACGTTTCACAGAATTTAAGCCATACATGGACACCGAACGAGATATGTATTGTACAAAACTGGTTAGGAGGATAGTTGTATTGATGCAAT
This sequence comes from Stichopus chloronotus, assembly GCA_021234535.1. Taxonomy (NCBI): domain Eukaryota; kingdom Metazoa; phylum Echinodermata; class Holothuroidea; order Aspidochirotida; family Stichopodidae; genus Stichopus; species Stichopus chloronotus. Next base: position 18,186,816 of record CM037833.1, on the reverse strand, counting down.
TGACTGACGCATTTTGCCAAGGAAATATTATCCCTTGCAACGTCTCCAGCTATAAATTATAATCGCTGTACGTGTATAGCCTTCCAAATAGTCCTTGTACTTCAACTATATTGACATCTTTTTCATGATGACACCTTTCAATAATGCAATAAATTTACGTTCAAGAAAAAGTTTGTTTATCAAAAGACTTTTATTTACAAGTAAGTCGTTACGTTGATGCAAAGTTAAGTGAATCGTGACGTCTAAACATGCACCTGCACACGTCAGGTAATATTGCCGGTGCATGTGACATGCTATGCATTTCCAAAGTGGCAATACACTGTACAACAACGATTGGAACTTTGAATTTTTATTTGGAAAGAGGTAATTACGAAGATAACACAGTAACTGTGTCGTGAATGTTGGTAAATTGTTGTACGTTCACTGTAGGTTGAATCTGAAACACCCATATGACTCCTCCTTCAGTAATGGCGGTCAGAACAGTTAGATAACTCTTACGTCCTGGTAACCCTCTGAGGCCATTAAATACCAAAGTGAGTGACGTGTAGGATAAATGGCAAAATGACAGGATTGATATGAGCATAAATTACATCAACAAAGCCTCTCGCAGTATATTGGTTTGTGTGCCAGTGTGCACAACATTTTCTCGATAAAGGAGACATTACGGCATGGATAGTCCAATTACAAATAGTAACATTTGACATTTACTTCCTAGGCGATTTTGTGCTTACCATCAGTTGTCTTTTAATAAATGGCAAAATACGCGTTCGCCATTCTCATCCTCACACACTGGGACTGTGGACAAGAAAATAAGAAATATCAAAAGATATTTGTTAAATCTGAAGCAATTTTGACTGCAACAAGTAAAATGAGAATTATGAAGTTACTGAAAAGGATTTGAGTAAATTGACAAAGTACGGTTATGTATTTGACGGTATAATAAATGTGAGGGAAACTTGAATCCTATAACAACCTGTGCACACTGGAACCCTAGCAGGCTCCCTTTCGGCAAGCACCGTATATTACGATTAGATGTTGATATCTTTCAATGAAATTTACATATATTGAATTCTCACATCAAGCCTTCTTCACCATTTGTAAAGGATATTTCACTTTTCGAGCTTTTCTTCTAAGGAATAAGGAATTTTTTACGTTCTCTTTTAGCTAACCGATGGTAGCGCTCCGCTTAAAATGTGTCATTAGTGCTTCCCGAAAGTTCACTCTCTTGCCACCCTTACCCCCCCCCCCCGATTAAAGCTCTTGACATGCCACTGTTGTAACAAAAAATACTCTAACTAAAAACGTATTTCAAAGATTGTATGGATACCTCTATATTTTCGTAAGGGACTTTACTTACTGAATCGTCTATCGTTGTCCGTGCACCCCTCTTTGGGACAAGTGGGATCGTCGCAATTACAAGCATCAGCTAATTAGGAAACAAAAGTAAACCAGCCAGATTTATTTGTAGCTTTTTGATGGTTTTGCTTTGTAGGAGTCACATATGGCGTTAACAGTTTTGTAATATCCAATACATGTCAACGGTATCGTCAAGGACCCGCATTTGCCTCACGTCTTGTTTAACTATCCTAACACTTATCATTCCATATCACCGTAGCAACGCAATAGCCTACACTTTCGAACGTCAGAATGAAAGCTCACCTTGTTTGCCGTCACAATGAATTCATTCGAGGTATGATTCAAACCCGAATTTATTATGAAACTTACAATATATCAACTGTTTTTCTTCTGTTTTGGCCTTTTAAAATTTCAAAGTGAGTGTTGTCCATTGATGAATATTTCCAGGTCCGGCTAGGGAAGCTGCTTCAATCAGCTGTTGTCGTTACCTGTTCACCAAAGTGTTGTGTACATTTTCATATAACGTTAGGCTATATGACGTGACAAATTTCTTTGCAGTTCTGGTTTAATTACATGTGCGTCAATAACGGCGACAAAGTAGAAGTTGAAGAATAAAAACACTCCTCGTTTATTATGATATAACTGCAGAATTGTTCGACCATTTCGCACATATTTTACATCAACTTGAAGAGAAAGAAGTGGAGATTATTTTGGTAACACTCAATACGGATTTTGGTTAACTGGTAAAGTCAGTGTTCATTAAAACTTGTTAAGTGCTGCAAATATGAGCCCTCCATGCTACTTTTACACTGAACAACCACAGCAATACATGACGGTATAAATTTGCTTGACCATTGCAAAATGCAAAGTGCAGTATACAGACTGTGCTAGAAGTGCTCGGTTGAGATATATATTTCTTCTAAGTGGTGAAAAAGTGTTTTAGAAGCTTTGATGCTACAAATTTTGATGCACACACGTTTCACTATCTGTACAATTATCTTACAAGTATCGCATTAGACAACACAGTATAAGACCGTATTTCCTTCATGGAACGTTTGCACATTTAATATAAGATACTGACCTTTCTCTCTACTTCAGAAACAACAAACAAGTCCATAATATTTTCCTTGTGATATTTCGTTATAATCTTCCTCCACATTAAATATTATTTTGCTATCTTTTCATTTCTACCACGCTTGAGTATGTCTTTGTCGATGTTGTTGTTAGTTTCACGTTCTCACTGAGCTTTTCTCGCATTTTTTCCAGGAGAAATGTTTATAAAAAGAAAGAGTATTTTTCTACACGTATATCTTCTTTCTACGAAGTGTAATGGTTGTGCAAATATTTGTGTTATATGTGAAAAAGAGTGCACACTAGCCACACATTCATTAGGAAAATTTATTCTTCACTGTGAAGTTCCCAAATGATCCGAGCCCTTCTCTAATAACTTCTGTTAAAAATGAAATGTAAATGCAACATGTTTTTTTTTTTTTTTTTTTGACGAGCAAATAAATAGTTTGTAAATTTTGTGACGAAACTCACCCACTGCTGTTGCTACCATTGCCATGAGAGCGAGGAATAAAAACAGAATAACCTGTGAAGAGAAGAATAAAAACAGTATTATCCTCAACAGATCTGGGGTTCTATAGAACGTCACGTATTCCCGCATCTGCTTTGGTTTGAAAGACAATTGCGTATTATGTGTCACAACAGTATGCATATGGATTAGGAGTTTGGTGCTAGCAGGCCTACCTTTACTTACTTAATACCTTTGTATTTTTCCCGTCCACTTACTCCTGTGACAGTGGCACATGCACGGACGTCACATGTTACTCCTCTTCAGAAATAATGGCATTTTTGAATAAATTTTAAATTTCATTCCAGGTTATTAGTTTATCAGTCTAGTCCATTAACACAGGGACTGTTTTCATCAGTTCTTTTTTTCTATTATACGTTAAATGACAACGTCTGGTGGTCTCATTTCTACCTCAAGTTTTTAGGAGTATATTGGCAACTTTATACACAAATTTGAAGACCGATAGATGTCACCAATTGCATTTCAATAACTCTGAATTTTACGTTAGTGTGTACATGAATTTGAATTATCACATAAAAGTAACTTATAGAGAAAATTCCACAACAAATTTATTTTAACCATCTTTTAATAAAGCTAGGAAAATTTAGGTCTTCCGTATTCATTAGTTTATGTCATCAGAACATTAATTATTTTTATTTCTGATCCCAAAGAAACCTTTTAATTGGCCTGCAACCCCAGTAACTACACGAATGTCTTGTATGTGCCGAAAAAAAGAAACACCTTTGTCTTCCTGGTCAAACTCCTGAAAACATCTGGTAAACTTAATATTTTTGCAAAGTATTACAGAATTGTCCTGATACTTCGATAACACCATTTTAACTAAAAAAAGTCCTCTTGTATTTCAAATACAAGTCAAAGAACATACGAGACTTTTATGAGTACGAAAACAAAGGTCATGTTGTAGCTAATTCACATGACATCACTGATGCAGCTCCATAAGTCACGTAGTGTTGCAGATGGATATGCTTCGTCATGCTTTTTAAACATAGCAACACGCTCAGCAAGAAATTTGTAAAAAGAAAAAAAAAAACTGGGAAAATAACACTATTAGTTTCGTGACTGTTAGTGAATACTTGTTCCTATAGAGTAGAATGAAAGTGTAACACTCACTTTGTCTTGAATTCACCGTAATTTGGATCACGACCATGGATGGGGAATTAACGCAAATGTACAAGAGCTCTCATGAAAATAAGTGATACCTATACGGCTTACCCCAATGATTTTAGTTATTGTGAGAAGAAAAAAAATATCAAATGTGTATTGTATTTTTTGCTAACTTTCGTTGGAGAAAGGACACAATAAAGTGAATGTAACAGTTCACCAATGTATGAACTATATACAATGTTTCAAAATACACGAAGTAGTAAACCACCACAAGGATAGCACGTATTAGTTGTGTATAATAAGCATTTGGTTACGTCTTTTTTAGAAACCTCAAGTAGGAAAATTAACACGTCGAACTAATTATTTCTCATTCTGCAAATTTAGCTGTATCGCTAGGCGATCATGTAAGTTGAACGTACAAAAAACTATGCTGTAGCAATGTGCTTGATATCAAAATAACGATCATCAAGTTTTAATGAAGCAGTATGAATTTTAAGTACTTACAGATTTATGAAGATGCATGGTGACAGATCTTTTGATCGTTTGATCGTCTGGTTTCGGTTGTCGTCTGCTGTTGAGCCGGTTGCTATAAGAACTCTCTTTCGACAAACTGCATCAGTCTTAAATCTTTTTATAGATACTGGTTGCTTTGTGCTGTAAGTCTGCGCATGTTCAATGTCTGTGCATTCGATTTACGTCATCAGTCGATCATCAGTCGTAGCAAAATCTCACACACAATAAACTGTGGCCATGCACTGAAAAGACATTAAAACTCGACTTAAGTGACCCACCTGAAGTCCTAGATTTTAGAGAAAGGTAACACAATACGCCCATTTTGACGCCTCGAGGAAAACCAATTCACCGCATTTTGGACTGAGGTCATACTAGTGAGGGAGGGAGTACATATAATACCTCATGTAAATATCGCTTTGTCAACGACAAAAAGGAGAGGTTCTGAGGAAAAAAAAAAAGATTTTAGCTTACATTACTGGGATTTACTGTTATAATGAGCATTCCAACAGAACCTATGGTGGAACTATCTTCAATTCAGTCCATGTGTGAACATATCACTTACGCAGTGCTCAGACAGCCGAACTAAATATTATGCAATCTACTAATAAGGAAAACATGGAAATATTCTAAACCTTTTTTTTTTCATATATTTAAGACAATTCAACGTGAATATTCTTTAATCATATTTTTTCATACACAAGTAGGGAATATGATGTCACAAAAGCATGAACTGGAAATGATAATCTAGATTAGTAAAGAAGCAAGATGAGAGAGGAGATCTATTTATTCTTCTGAAGCTTTTGTTATTAGGTTAGTTTCACTTCCCAGTATCCGTTTATGAACATCTTGACAAGCGGAAGATCTCCAAAACTATATATCTATGTATCACGTCCAATTAATATCGCAGTGTCGGAGCGCCTGTAATGGACGCCGATTGGGATACACACAGGTCACGATGCCTGTAAACTGTGGACATACCGAACATCGGGGAAATCCCAGATTTAAGTGTCACTTAAACCGTGGATTTGGGGATTTAATTGTTTGTACCTCGGTTTATCGCACAGTTTACAGCAACGTCCACAGTCTCCCTGTTAACCGCACATACGTGTGTGTAATATGTGTATGTATGTATTTATTCATTGCTATACACTCAGTGTAAATTATCTCCCTGTGATGTGACGAAAATGAACATGCGCTGAGCAAAGCATAGGTATGTCGTCGATTGAGCACTGAGCCCCACTTAAGACCCCACTTACGAACATGGTACATTCTTCCTCGTTTCCATACTTTTCGTTCTAAGTTATATCATAATAGGTACCTAACCAACAAACTAAAGTATCGCTAAATTTTAGATAGAAATGTAAATGTGATAATCGCAACATTTGATACACGAAGCTATGTCTTGTAGTCGTCCTAAATAAAGTAACGTTTTGGCCATGTTCCCCCAAAAAGACATTTCGTTACTTCACATTTACAAGTTGCAGCTTCCCCGTACAGAATTCTTGATCTGATATATGAGTGTGTGACACAGTAAAGGTCACGGGTACAGCAAGTGATTCAAGACTGCTTAGACTAGGAAAGACTTATAACATGTTATCATTTTTTCGAGCATCCTTTTGTTACAGATTTCTAAACTGTTGATGCAAGTGTATGAGAAGTTTGTTATTTCACAGCAATGTTAACAATTGTCTTACCTTGCATGTGGACTTTGATGCATAATAAACATATAAAACTGTGGGCAAACATCCCAATTGAGACCTTTTTCAAGTTTATTTGTTAAACTCTGCATATGGAAGCAACACCAACTGATGTGATTCGTAATAGGTAACTAATCAACAAACAGTCCAAAAAAAAAAAAAATCCAACTAAATGTTCTAACAGGTTATGAAATATTTCTCAGGTTTACTTCAGTTTTTTTAAGAACCCTTTTTGTATAATGATGATTTTTTTTCATTCCCAATAATCCCCAACAGAATAGCGTAACCACACTGTGCGAAGCAAGTTCCCTCTCAACATAAACTTTGTCCATGAGGTGGCTAGTTGCTAAGTTCATGTGATATTCAACATAAACATTTAAGTTGCAAACATTTATGCAAAACTTAGAGCTAACAATCCGAGGAAATATTGATGGAAGGACTTGTTACAAGCCAAACTTAAGAAACAGGAGGTGTTTGATGACATCTATGCACTCACTCCTGCATCGATCAAGGAAAACAAGCAGTAACATAATTCCATTTGTTAGGTGCTAGTACAATGTTATGATTTTCAGTAGTTGTGCATGCAGTATCGGGTACAGAAAGGAGTGGGTCAGACAGGTGTAAAGAGCTGAGAAATTTTGCTGCTCCTTGTCATTGTTCGAAAAGCTGAAGCAATTAAACCCCTGGGCGTAACCAATTTCTCTTGTTCAAGGAGGCAAAATCAACTCATCGTCAAGCCACCCTGAGCTCGGTGGGAGGTAAAGAGGAACAGTGGTCCTCTCATACGACTTCAGCTAGCACTTTAAATCAGGGAGTCAACAGACAGGCTTACAAATGGCATAAAGCAAGGATTTGGCACAATATCCTCATTTGGAACAGTTGACAAATAGCAAAGGACGGGATGCTGAACACATTTCTACACCTCACATTTTACTGGTTGAGAATGATCAAATTTTAAGCTTGAAAATAAGAATGAAAATTAGGGGGCAGACTGTTGGACAATATCAAACGCAACAACGCGAAGCAGAACCTCGCGTGAACTTCATCTAGAAAATTGCTGGCGTCATTATTTCATAGGTTGCAGAGTAAAACCTCGAATGAAAACCCGTTGAAAGGGCATTTGTAGCTTTTACCGATTGTGAAAAAAAATCCTGACCGTGTCATAAAGTGTACTACAGTGTATGTGGTGAAAATGCAAATCAGATGGAGTGTTGCACAGTGTCAGTATCTGTCTTTTGTTAGGCCAATGAATATTGCATTGTCGCAATCGCCATCACCACCAGCTGTGCTGACTATACGATAAAACGTTCCTATCATTCAGAAAAAAGATACTGTTCTGGAATAAGTCCCTCGCCTGTAATAACTTTAAAAAGAAGCAGGCAAAACCGAAGTAGGTCTGTCGTTTGAAAAGTTCTCAAGCCCCCTGCTTTGGGAATATAAATAAATCTAGCTATTTCTTCTCAAACTTGTAAAAATGATCGGATGATAGTGCAATTCCTCTAGGGAGGTGACAAAGTGACCCGGATCTCAGTGAAATGTCATCAGTTCTCACACATTTTGCTAATAATGTTAATTATTTCAGAGGAGGTAGACGTTAGAGAAAGACAATAAAAGACGTAGAAAGAATGAAAATTACACAATCCACCATACATATAATAAGTGCCGAAATGTTGTGTGAGCGGTATTAAATTTATCTGCTAAAGAACAACCAACAAAAGTACAACGTTGACCATATTTATCATTTGTTTTATTTTGCTTTGAGGGTTGGAAATTCCAATAATACGATGAGATTAGGATTTCCAATATTAACCCATCATTAATCTTCCACCTCACTAGTACGCCCTCAGGCCAAAATGCGGTGATTTTGCTTTTTCTCAATGCGTGTCTTATTTATAGTCAAAATGGGCATGTTGTCTTAGCTTTCTCTAAAATGTGGGACCTCTGTCCCAAGGGTAGACCCGATTCGTCAATCGATTCCTTGAAGAAAAGTCAGTCTAACAGGTGGGTCACAAAAGTCGAGATTTAGAGTCTTCCAAGTCAAGATAAGCCTATTAATAATCAAAGATTAAATAAAATATTCATATACAATAACATATTATTAAGTCAAACATTCTTTATTTCGATATTTCCCAGCTTCGTGGTGTCACGGTGATTGGAAACGTGTTGAGTAGGTGGTCGTCGGTTCTTCATCGTAGAAATGAATTAATGATCAGGTGTCCAAGCAATCTGGTGTTACATTTCCTATTTTAGAAAATAAAATTAATGTTAAAAAATTGACAAACTGTAAATTATGAAAGTTAATGCTATACGTGCTACCAGATGCGTGTCCATATCGAGTTGTTTGAGACTGTCGAAACTTTGGGGTTTACATAACAGAAGGTACTCCAATTTCACGACGTGAGGAAGTGGTCTACAATAAAAATAGAAAGACATCCCTTAAACTACTGGAAAGATACACACAATCGTTTAAAAAAAAAGAAATTCTTGTGAATTTGTCTTCGAATCGTTGTTGCTGAAACTAATTCTTCGGGTACTAAAAAGTTGAGATCATGGTAAAGCATTAATATAAAGTTGGATGCCGGGGATGACGGATTGGAGGAATGCAGGTGTTAAGTGTTGAACCAGGCTGGGTTTAAAAGTATAGGGTAGAAATTATATTTTTCTGTGTAGTGAATTTAAAGGGAAGTAGGACGTCTGTTTTACAGAAAACAAACATATCTTTAACAGCAATTTGTGAACGTAGAATGATATATTATTCAAAATAAGGAAGGACGGCAGCCTTCTTTTCAAGGAATAAGAATTTCACAGATAGAAATTCAGTTATTTGTTGCTCAACAATCATTTGTTCACCCAAACTTTTCAAAATTAAAATGATGCATCTTCCTTTACTCATCACACGCCTAATGTTTTGAGGAGATGAAGCTTTGGTAGATGTCTATTGATGAGACTAAATGGCTTAACAATGGTTAAAGCTTTTTTCTTTGTACGCCATAGTGGTGTATTCCAAACGCCTTATTCCCCTTTAACACCATTTTTCGTTTGTTTTTTTATGGTGAATGATGTAACCAATTCAGATTAAGACAAAACATTTCATTTTTGATGAGAGCATTGTTTTTGTACTGAAAACCAATTTGTTTGTCGAAAACTTTGACCCAAACAACACAAAATGTCAGTTCACTACTAGTATTTGTGAGATGATACAACAAATGCCTGAAACATATACATGATCGCTTCCGCCAATATACTCCAAAAAGATTACTTGGCGTCTTACCGTCCGTTATTCACAGTAACTGGTATCTACCCAGCGTTGCCTCGATAATAAAACGTAATGGTTTATTACCACACGCTGCTAAAATGATAACAAAGGCTATGAAGATGAGTACCCTGCATTTGTTTTCATTATAATTTGACATATTTCATGTGTCATCAGTGAGCTCCGGACAGTCACTGGTACCAGTTGCAGTGAGCTGGAAGTACAAGTGTCTGCCAGTGTTTGTCAGTTGCAGTCGGAAAAACAAAAGTAATTTATTTGAAATCCCTGTGCCTCCCTTTTCTGTGGATTGTGTGCTCACGAACTCTTATATCGATAATTAGTCTGAGGAACGTCCGTTAAACTCAACTTATCTTGTCTGTCAATACTGAAAGCTAGCTGTCGTTTCAACTCTCTGAAAGCCGAACTTTTTGTCTTTTTTTGAAAAAAAAAAATAATTGAGAAAATACCCTTTTGTTATAGTTAACCCTCTAAGGTTATTTTTTTTTCTTTTTTAATTGAGAAGAGAGCTTATTGTCCGAAGAGTCAGAATAGCTTTAATTAAAATTTAATGTGCTTGAAAAGCCATAGCATTTGCATTTGGTTAGTAATTATGTTAACAATGCGATGATCAATAATAGAGTATCGCTCATAATTTCACCGGACCAATTCTTATAAGTCTAGATAAAGTTATTTTACCTTGTTAGATACAAACCAGTAAACATGTCAGGTTTAGACATCTCCATGGAGAAAAAAATCTGCGAGTGAATGATTATGAAATAAAGGTGATAAACATTTTTTTTCTTACCACTTACAGAACAATAATTTATCTTGTTTAACTCGGTCATCTACAGAGCTGTGACTATGGCAACTGAAACTCACACACGGGTCAAATCACTCTAAAAAGCCTGAGAATGCCGTAAGTGGATAGTAAACATTGTACTTAGAAACTTAACTAGATTCATCACAAAGGTAAATGATTGTTTACATGGAAACACTATTTCACGTTAGATTGGAGCGTTAAGTCATAAACTCAAAGGTACAATCCTTATATATAAAATGTCTAAAGAAAAGTGTTACAAAGAGGTAATAGAAAGATACTTACCAGGTATAGTTTGTCCCTCATTACCTCTTGGAGTCTGTACCTCTATTGAACACTTTTGCAAAGTCCCCTTCTCATGAAATATAGTTTGAAGACTTAAGGAATAACTCTGGAACATTATTTCGTCTTTCTCTTACTTGCCACTCTTGGAATCACGTCCGCTGTTTTATTACCAGTTTTTCCCTCTCAAAAAGTCTCAAATGAATGTTCTAAGAATTAAACAAATGAGTACGTTGCCTTGGAATTTGTCTCTCGTCCGGTCTTTCCCGGTCTTTCCCCGTCTTCTTATCCATAAAGCAATTATTTCCAAAGATAGACTTACCTAGCTAAAGAATAGGGACAACCGCATAACCACACAACCCACGTATTTGTTTTTTCATAATTTATGCTACATTTTGTTTTTCATAATGTCACATTGTAGTTTGACCCTGGCATTGGTTTCTTATACACAAACCTTTTTGATGGATCACTATTATTCTCAAGCAATTGGCGTTAGGTTTGTAAAACTAGGGATTTTACTCCATTTTATACGAAAAGGAGGAATGAAGTCATAAAGTTGGGACGAATTTTGTAAAAATACCTGTGTATCCAGGGACATGATAAAGTTACGTTTGAACGCATAAACATTGCCGGTTATTTTATTTGAAAATTAGCTGAACAACCTTCGATGATCATTCTTCAAAGTAGTGCATTAGCTTTGTCTATATTTTTTTGGAATAACGAATAACAAAGATTAGATGAGACCTGGATAGGGATTCTTTTTTATAGCGAACGCTGCCGTCGTCACTGTATAATCCGACATCCGCTTTGTCCAGGCGTAGGCTCAGCATACGGCGGATGAACAGACTCACCAGCTTTCAATCTCTGTGTCATCTTTACTGCTGATGGTCACATCAAATAAGCCAAGGCTGCCCTTCGTTGTCCTTGGATTTCCTTTGTTAAGCAGGTTCGTCAGCGCCTGCATGATTCTGTTCAAGTCTTGTTGCGAGATACAGATGTTACTTACCTTCACACTTCACGGTTTTGTTAAAGGATTTTTGTTAAAGGATTTTTGTTAAAGACTTTCCCATACACCGACTGCCTGAATTTGTTGATTTTTTATTTACCGTGACCCATTTATGCATTATAAAAGGGCAATCCATGGAGTTGCGTCTCTCATCATTACGGCGCTTTTGTTAAATCTTTAAATTTTATCTTCTTTCAATTTCAGTCTATTTTTTACTTGTACAATTGTTCTTGAAGCAATGTCTGCCTGGAACCTAATCACTTTTGATATGATATTATCTTTTTTCCTGTAATTAAGACGTGTCTCCATTAGATTATATTATATAGATCGTTAACTACAAGTTTTGCATGATATACTTTTAAGTAAGAGGGTAATGAGACGAATAGTAAGCTGGGACTTTCAAGGCGTAATTATACATATTTAGACGAAAGTGTCAATCTTTAAGATATTTGTGACTTATAGCTTCCATCTGGAGCCTTTGGATTATGCTGTTAGTGTTTGAAACACTCACATGATAAATGATTTGCATTTAATACAGAAGGAGAAGAGACACTTCATATGAATACAGTCTTTCGCTTTATTTGTTATAGTGTTCTATAAGTTTGGTCCTGATACAAAGGCTTCTTAAACCTACGTTTGCAAAGCATCACATCATATGCCTCTCTGCCAGTCTACTACGTTTCTTTTCCTACTTCTGTTATCACATGCTGCCTAGCAAGCAAAATATCGAAGGCCAAAGATGGACACTGGATGGGTCTCGCTGAGCCGACGTAATGATACGCTCAACATACATGTCACTGATGTAGGATAACGGAACCCACATTGCCTTGATGGGGCCCAACTGTCGTTTGCACTGTTTGACCCTATTAAGGACCCATTGGGTAATGTGGGTTAGGCGGGATGTATTCGGACTATATATGGACCGTCTGTGCTTTGCACCAGTACATATATTAATTAAAGACAATTCATTTAAGTGAAGTATTTTCCTCTTCGATTTACATTTATGGTGATCAAAAGTTTAGTAGAACAACCTCCAATTCAAAACGTGTGGCTAGCAGATTCTCAGCAATGATAGAATCTTAAGTTGACACAACATAGAAATGGAACCTGATAACACAGAGATACGGTTGGCTAGAGATGCACCCTACCATAACTGTTAGATCAGGACGGAAACGGCATGTGTGTGACATTTTAGCAGACGTCGGGCCAGATAAATCCTGGACTTTTAAAATGCTATGAGAAAAATAAGAATTGTTTAGGGTTTCCGTTTGTTTCAAAGTAAAACATCTAAATTGGTAAAGTTCTATTACAAATCATGAGAGTTGCGATTGGTCCTCAATAATCTCAAGAAATTGCCAATATTACATCCACCTCTTAGTCGAGGAACAAAAAAAGAAAAGCTCGTCATACTTTTGTTTAACAACATTGTCACTTGGCCTAGAAACAACGATGACATTTTCCAATTTTGACGGTTTCACCTAGCAACTTAACCGTTTTGTAGAACATATCGAATAAATCCACCCAACCCTTAAATTTACAACCCTTAAATTTCCATCTGCAAATTTACAGCCTCACCAACAGAGGTATCATAGGTAAATGTCCTCACTTTTAAAGAAGACCGTTTTACACTATCGGGATACTTTGATACATGCACCTATAACAAGTCTTGAGAAAGCACTCAACATTTATCTCTAGAATCTACCAACCCCAAAACCTTTTTAAAAGGATTCATTAAAGGTAACCGATGTGATTTTAGTGAGAGAGTCAACCTTTTCAAACAGACACTCCAAGTTGAACGGGATTAATTGGGAGAATTTATAAATAGCGCCACATGAATTTGAAAAAAAAACAAAAAAAAACGAGCAGACCACCTTACCTCTAAAGCAAAAGCATCCAGTCCTCCTCCTTACATCGGAACAAGAAATCTCTGTGAACTAACTAGCATCTTATCACAGAACACCCTATTTTGTATGGGGGGGGGGGAGGATTTTTCTGAGTATGGTGAGTGTTAACAATTTACTTGCACATTTACACATTAAATATTTAGTTACATACACTGCTTTTTAAATGCATACAATTTACAACCTAATATGTAGTTTGAACTCAACTCAGATTTAAAGTGAAACTTGTATCGGTGTTGTGTATTGAAATCCATAAAATGGAAAAGAAAAGCAACGTTGAACTGAAATTGTCCTCACCTAGCCAGGATAATATCCGGGTGCAATAATGGTAAAATAATTAGCCTATCAATATATACCCCAAACAGCCAACCCTCCTGGCACCAATGTGGCAGAAATTAGAACCACATATTCCTATTTTGGACCAGACTTGGTCCGACTATTTTCTGCTCTCTGCGTTGCCTTCACTTCAATTTTTAAAGGTGACACTTTGCGATTGCTAAGTTTAAATTTCATTATATTAGTGACAGCAATTCGACGCGTTGTTGGAGTAACGTCTCTAATAGTCTTTAAAGAATCATGCTTCCTTTCTTAGTGGATATTCAGACCAGTTTAGTGACAAAATGCAATTCCCTTACAGAAACGGAGTGTCTTGAACTGATGCTGTGAGGGTTTTGATTTACGATTTTGTCTCCCATTTGCATAGGAATGAAAAAAACTATATCAAAGTACTTTTTCTCGACTTTTCTACTGCTTTCAATACAGTTTTACCAAATTGGTTATTGAAAGATTTATCAATATGTATTGAAAAGCATAGCTTATAAACTGGATTGATACCTTTTAGCATGAGTGGGCATAACAGAAAAATCTTAGAAATAACGTTAGTGTGACACAGGGAGGAACGTTATCTGCAATATTGCTGTTGTTAATATAACTGATCAAAAATGGAAACTATTTTTACATGTCAGACTTGTATGTGTATTATGGTATTTAATTCTGACAAGGAACAGGAAATGCTGGATTCATTTTATTTCTTTTTTAACCAGTCAGTACTCAGTTCCAGATGTGCATTATTCACGCATCATCTCTGGCTGATTTCGTAATACGTGTGTTCGTTAAAAAGGTATGCACTGCCAACACCTGCTCTTTAAGTTAAATGACTAAAGGTCAATAGTGGTGCCTTTTGTAAGGATTCGAGATTGCATTTCCTAGGAAAATGTGTGATCCTGATTTACGCCATAGAAGACTTGAAGCTATGGTGCCATAATGTGAAACCTAACAGCCATGGAAAAAAGAAGTATACACTAAATAAGATAATACAACAATGATACCAATTGGTAATATCGGTGCAAGTGTCACTGCCAAATTGAGCCAAAAATGACTTGAAGCTGTATGACTTCATATAATGAGAAAAATGACAGTTATGATAAACAAAGAAATGACATGAAATTAAGGCATCAGTTTCTGTTATGCTGTTTTCTGAAGGAAAGTGACTCTGAAATTTTGCCAGACATTGTACCCGATCACCCAACATAAATACCAATAGGTAATATCCATGCAAGTGCGCGGCCATTGATAAATTGAGACACAGATGACTTGAAGCTACATGATGTCATATAATGAGAAATGTAACAGTGAAAGCAAAATTAAGGAATCGATGTCTGATACGTTGTTTGTTTGAAGGCAAGTGACTTTGAAATTTACAAGACCTTGTACCCATCACTCAACATTAATACCACTAGGTAATATCCATGCACGTGTCGCTGTCGAATTGAGCTAAACAGAGAGAAAAAAAATGAAAGTGACGAAGAGAGAAAACGTCACTACTGCGAAATGAAGTTAAAAAGAACGAAATTGAAGCTTGATACTTCAGTACTCAAAAAGAGTGTCTTTGAACCTGATTTGTGTGCACTCCCTATAAGCTATACCTTGATACCAAAAGTCATATGTACTGTACACAACTGAAAATGAGATATTGGGTACTGATACAATTGGCAGAAGAGCTTTGTCGTTTAAAATGTAATGATAGGCAATGTCTCCTGATTTTTAGGAAATGGTAGTAAGAACAGTCAACTTTTATGTCATTGTAAGCCTCTATAGACTTTAAGTACCAAAAAAGTTTGATGTTTACAGAATCATCAATCTGGTATTATTTGTTACAAATCTCCTGATTTTTCTCTCTCTTTTCAGTTTGTTTCACGAATACAGTCCATCAGTTTGCTTAGTACTAGAAATTGTAACATCGATAATATAAATATCAAAGCCTTGTCTCTTTAGTTCAGCTAAATTTATAGTTACGATCGGTTCCTGGTGTAATTCACCTGGATACGTCGTTGGATAGAGTGTTTGCACTTACAACGGGCTGCTTAATGACATCTTAATCTCCTAAGCTACATGTCTAGTGAAAAAAGGAACAATATCTACTAACTTTTAATTGCTATGTAATTATGCGTCATTATTACTGCGGGCACAATGTTTCCAGGCCATTGCCATCAATACATATGGTGGCTGCAGAAAATAAAATGAGAAAAATAATTTCAAATAACTTAAGTTTAAAATAGTTTCGACTTCAATAAAGACACTAATAATTATAATGTTGCTGAAACTGATATGAGATCTGCACCTGACAATCGGCATTATTCTTTAAAACAAGAGCAACAATGTTGCTTAAGCCCAGCTGTAGCTGTTACAGAGAAGCGATTGGAGTAAGAAACATGAAAGAAACATAAAAATATAATCAAAATATGTTTAGCATGAAAATGAATTGACTTGATGGTTTTAAATATTTTATAAAAATGGCAAGATAAGCCAGAAAATACAATGTTAACTGAAAAGTTATGTTGACTTATGTAAGTGTTATTAATCGTTAAATCATTTAGCTGCAAAAGGCGGCAACCCTTATTGCATTGATGAAGTTGAAAATTTCTCAGTTCTAAATTGGGTTGGCATAGAAAAATACTTGGCTTTATATAATTATCTTGAAGTAGATAAAAATAGAAATGTAATCTGTTGTATATGCTTGTCACACACGTAGTACCAGAAGCTCTGAAAGTATCAACAGTACAAGCAGTGACAACATAGTAAAAATATTACGTTATATCCGTTCAAATATGACGTTGTACACTGGAAAAAATGAGTGATCTCTGAAGTTTTGTATTCCCCCCCCCCCCAAAAAAAAAATCGAAAAAAGGTTGTAGAAGACTAAAGAAGACTAATGAACAGCAGAAATATATAAAAGCTTAATGTAATAACTTGAGTTGTTGTTTACATTGAAGATAGTATGAGGTTTTAACTTGTTTTAGTCTGTTGACAAAGTGAGAAAGACTAACTTAGGGGGACTAAATAATGGGCAAGTGGGCTTGAAGTTTAGAGTATGTGTATTTTTAATACCTAATGTTATTTACTATCATGTTTTTGGTTACTAATGAAAGCCGTTACTCAAGTTTCCACGGTAGTTGTTCAAGAGGTAGAACTTGGTGGCATTCTTTGTGAAGAGAAAACTATTTGACTGAACACGCAGCACACTACAATTTTACAGTTCAGGTTTCCTACAGATGCAGAAACATTTTGCTGAAGTTCAGGAAAAACAGCTGGAATTTTGGTTTCACAGTAAGTTGGGAGAGGGTGCATTTTTAATTCCTAATATTATTTACAATCATGTTTTTGATTAATTTACGGGTGTCCACAGAAGTTATGCATAAAGTAGAATTTGGTAGCTTTCTTTGTGAAGATCATGCAATTAGCACACCACAACTCATTGTTTTCCCTGTGGGGTTGGAGGGTGGCTGAACTGTTTTTTTTTGTTTTTTGTTTTATATTTTACAAGTTTTCTAAATGGCTGGCAACTGCATTTCCCCAGTGACCTATTTTGCAAGGACATTGAATAAATGCAGAATATGTTTAGAATTACTTCAAGATCTAGTTTGAAGGTCTGTCTTTCAGTTTATCAGGAATATCCTATTGCTGTCAGCCAATTTTGATTCACTTATTAGACAAGTGAATATTGTGCTCCTTCCCCATACAATCTTCTTTCAACTTTTATCATGGTATGTAAAATGGGATAATATAAATTCTTCACGAAAAATCACCTAATTAGTGTTGGTATGGTCTCAATGCACAAAATATCCCCGAACAAAGGGACTTCGCCAGAATTTGTTTCCATGCCTTAAATGAATGCAGAAACCAAAATGTAAAACCTTTTGTTTAGCACAAATTGAATTATCTATACGAAACATGTTATCAAACTGAAAGACAAGTAGGGAGTTTTCCGTTTTTAAACAAAGCCCCGTTACGGGATCAAATAGGTCGAAAAGAATTGCAGCATACAGATATTACCCTCAATTCAACCGAATCTGACGAAAAACAGAGGATGGTCAGACAATTAAAGAGAAGAGAAGATTTGTAAATTGACGATTAGAAATGGAAGAATGTGTGCAAGTTTTGCCATTTACATTCATCTCACACTGTAATTTTCTTTTTACAGCGTGGGCATAGAAGGAAATCATCCCAATATCTTTAGTAACGAAGACATTCAATTTACACCTGCAATCCATTTCCATTTTTCCAGAGTTTGCTTTGCCTTCCGTTGTGTAAAAGTTAATAACCGTTAATATGCAATTTTTATTTGTCAAGAATTCGTACACAGACATTACGCCTTATTGTCCTGTTTATATAGCTAATTAAGACGTGCACCCTGCTAACACAAAACGTTTTTGAAACGTTTTCGAAAAGTTTTTGAAAAGTTATATAACGTTTATAACGTTTTGAAAACGTTGTAAGAACGTTAAGTGTGAGCTGGGAAATTATTTAAAGAAGGGGTTCCAGCGGAGAGAAAAAAGAGAACCTTGATATTTTTCTCATTTTGTCATATTGACGTCCCTAAGATAATATTCATGAGTATCTGTTTTATACGTCTACTTATCGTTGTACATGGAGCATTGTTGTTCAAAATCCTCAATGTTTACCTGCAGAGGTAAGCTAAATATTGACTAAAAAACAACATTCCTTGTTCAATGAAAGAATTCGGAAAATTTCACATACTTTTGAAAATTTCCTCAAGACATGAAGATAACAAAAAATACCTTTCTCTCTCTTTCTAGTACTGGGTG
This sequence comes from Stichopus chloronotus, assembly GCA_021234535.1. NCBI lineage: Eukaryota > Metazoa > Echinodermata > Holothuroidea > Aspidochirotida > Stichopodidae > Stichopus > Stichopus chloronotus. The sequence goes on along the minus strand of CM037833.1, from coordinate 18,168,185 downwards.
CATTTATAAAAGTACCTGCCATTAGATCTTATTCTTTGCTTACCACAAATCGGTTAAGGTAAGATGATTACAACCGATTTGGAGATAACAGAACGTTAAAAACAGTTAATGTAATGGACAGAAAGAGAATTTCGTCGGCTTGCAACTTGCAGCACTAGTTACAGTGACTTACAGCACTAGTTACAGCTTGCTTATCCTGTATCCTTTATGACAATTTTTTACACATTCACTGACAGTTCAATGGGTTCTATAAGGAAAGAGAATATTTTTTGTCACTACAGGCTTTTCAGCGCCATGTCAATAACATGTTCCTAATTCATGAGGCTTGGTAAGCTTAAAAACAGTACTTCTCTGTTGATCAAATGTTTCCATTTCACCCAGGGTCTTTAATAAGAAATGTATCAGTGGAAGATTATTGCAAGAAGTCTTTCTTGATATCCAAATTTAAAGTCAACGTTTGACTTTGAAATCTGACACTATTGTAAAATTACGATTCATTTTCTTTTTAGATTTGCCCCAGAAAATTGAGATTCTCTGAAGCTAATGTAATGTTTTCATATTTTCGTTTGACAGTCACAACTTTGGGATAATGCAATGTGCCATATTTAGACGTATACTTATTAAAAAATTCTTAACTCAAAGAAAAAACACGCTCAATAAGGATTTTTTTTTTTTACGATAGACGGAAGAATTTTACTCTTTTAATGAAATATCAATTCGATATCATATTTCTTGGCTTTTTTAATTCCAGCATTGATCAAATTATATAAATAGTATATTTAAGTTTGGATTATAACTGAAGTAACAGCAAAGAATTCTAAATTAATCTTTCTGTTTTCACCCTCTGCATTAAGTACAAAATATATTCGGAAATGACCACTTACGCATTCGTTTGTCGTTCTCGGTCTCGGTGCAGCCCTCCTTGGGACAATTAGGATCACCGCATTCACATGCGGCAGCTTTGGAAGGAAAAGTGAACATGGGAGATTGATTTAGATCGAAGAGTTTTACCTTTTCATGTTTATATGCCAGACACGAAGTTCCAATGTTTGAAAAGGTTCATCTTCCCTATTTTTTTTATTCTCCTCGTCGAACTGAACAAAACATCTGTAGTATTGAATCACATGGTCCACAGCTGATCACGGCAATAGGTAGCGTAAGTCAATAGTTTACTGAGCACGTCAGGTTTGAGTACTAAGATCACCATGTTTTAATGTTCACTATTTGTTTATATCTTGTCTCATTTTTACTGTCAAAAATATGTTTACTACTTTTTATGTATTTTATTTTGTATCCCTTTTTCTTCATAAAATGATTTTACACAAAGAATATAAACATGAGTTTAATGTGGGTTTAAACAGTCTCAGAAGACAGTATGTCAGTGAACACTTTACGAGTCAGGCACGTAGTAGCAAACGATTGAATACAATGTCCATGAAGATAAACAAATAGATCCTTCAAAGAACGTTAACATTTGATGCTACTGGACAAAAAGTGTCTCATCACCTTTGATTCTAATTCTGATGCATGCACTCGTATTAATATCTGTGTAATTATTTGAAATGTTTCTCATTTGGCAGCAAAGTATTAGTATTTCCTTCTTTTATAATATTAATTATATTACTAGTACATTAGTAATTGAAGTAATTTTTAAACTGGTAAAGACTTATCTATAATAAATATTCCATAGGCTGATGTTTTCCACCAGGAATTTCCACCTTCAAATTATCTTCTTAACTTATTTAATCGGACCCTTTAAGTTGTTAATTTTATCATACCAAATGATTTGTCATATAAGATAGTTACAGTGGTTGATGTTCAAATGTCCGGGACTTCAGTGAATCTGAAAATAATGACCATTGGTTACCACTCAAGGAGGTTCTTCTCCTATTGTACATCAACTCAAAGGACTATCTGCGTTATTTGAGAAATGATCGAGTTTATCTTTTTTGAGGGGTATATCGTCTTAATCTTCCTGGACAATCTATTCTTCTTGTTTCTCATTTCGATTGACCTTTCTTTCACTTTGTTTCCCCACACTAAGGTGATCTTATACAAAATCTTCCTCTACACGTATGGCCTAGTCTCCCAAATTGTAATAGATCCCCTTCAATTAGGGAAAATTTCTACTGACCTTTGATTTGTTTTGAACGCTTCTCTATTTTCTGTTAATATCGGACTACTTGGTAGTTACAGACTTTCATCAACAGTAAAGTCCAACATGTTTTTAACTTGTAAATGGTTTTATAAGACTAATTAAAGAATTAAAGCAACATAAAAAAAAATGTAAAGTGTGTAACGACACTCACCCATTGTTGCTATCATTTCCATGAGAGCAAGGACAAAAATCAACAAAACCTGTGAACAGGGAGAAAATAACAATTTTGTCCTCAACAGAGGTGTTAAACCAATGTCACCTCTCTTCGGTTTGAATTTTAAGCCTTTGTTATATGTGTCGCAATAGAATCCATGGTTTGGGTGTTCTATAGTTAAGACTACCCTACATGAGCTTTGTCCGTCAATGCTTGAAAGTACCATTCGCGTGACGTGGCATGAAACCACCCTAAAGAAATGATGGGTACTTCCAGTAAAATCTAAACTTCATTCCGCTTTGTTAGTCCAGTCGATTCACTCAAGGATTTTTTTGATCAGTTTAGAACACGGAGCATCTAGCTGTATACTTATCATGGGGTACAGGCTTAGTATGTCGTAAAAAGGTTATGTAAATATAACAGCTATGCATACAATGAATGATGTGAAATAATTCTGAGATGAGATTATAACATTTCTAAATTTAGGTCCATCAGTAAAAGAAATGCAAATAAGAAGCTGACTTCAACTTATTAAGGGAGGTATGGTCGTCAGCATTCAACATATAACATAAGGACGTTTATTAAGTGGGAAACTTGATATTTCAGGAATATGTTAAGAAGCATGGGCGCCATTGACCATACATCGTTGTACGCAAAATATGTCGTATTTTGTATCAAATTAAAGAAAATCAAATTAAAATCCTAAAGTTGAAGGTTATTTTCTTATTCCGTCACCTTGTAAAATGTTACAACTGATTGAAGACACTATGACAGTAAACAAGATTTATTAACTTACGCTGTGCTTATAACGAAAAAAAAAAAAAACTTTAAAAGGTAAAGTGACATACATCAATAAACACCTGACTTTAATCTGTGTAATGTCAGTATGTCTTTATTGTCGGCCTAATTTATCTCTTGAATACTAGGTTTCACATGCATTTGGTAAGCGGTATTTGTCACAACGAAAATGCATACGTCCATAGCAAAACCTTAAAGCACACAAACTTACTAAAATAAACATGAAACAACCTAAGACGTATCATGGGATTCCTGCTCTTAGCGTCATAACTTTGCATAATTGTCAAGGTTTGTTTATAATACAGCTGTGATGAATGAATTTGCTCGTAACATTGCCAATTTTCAATCAGAAATGTTCAATTTTAAAGCGTATGTTTTAGTTGTATACACTGTTTTAAATGTTACATAAATTTAAATATACGTGACATGCCATCTTTCCGTGCAGCTACACTTCAGGGTTTGACATCACCCAGCCTCTCTCCTTTATAGCAGTTCTGAGAGGTGGTTTCATGTGGAGCAACTTTTCCTAAAGCAGTCGGTTTGAGGCTGAACTGCTTTCCATTTTTTTTTTCGAGAAAAAGGGGATTTCAAATTTTGGATAAGTGTCATTTCATTTTTCATAAAATCTTCAAAAGAAAAAGAAGAAGGAGGAGAAAGAGAAGGAGAGAGAAATATATAGTCCTGGTGCATTGGTACATTTCGTATGCTGATGATACTAGCCTGTTTTTTCCAACATTACTCTCCTTTTGGACAATTTGACGAAGTTTATTAATATTCCTAATTGATTTTGTGGGTACTAATTGTCACTTGCAGTTTAAAAAGCTACATTCATTTTATTTAATCCATTTTCTATGAAGCTCAGTATTAACTGTTATCATTTTGCTATTTTCGTATTAAGTAGTCCAGACGATACTTTACCGAATGTTCTTATTATGATTACTTTCATTGTTACTGCTCTTACTAATAATTTTAGTAATATGTCCATTATTTATTGTCATTTACGTGGGATTGCCCATTATTATCCTAGTCGTGTCTATTCCAATCTGTCTATACCTTATTTCATACTTAAATCAATCCTTGTAACAACATACAATCCGTTACATTGGTACCAAGGCCTGACATGATTTCCCTGCGAAGTTAAAAAAAAAAAAAAAATCCTAAAACAACGACATCTCACATCTCATTTTGAAGTACCACTCATTCGTTATTTACTTTCCTTATCCTCCTTTCCTTGTTTCTATTCATGTATGTTTATGTATTGTTTATCTACGCAATTCTCATCATCGTCTTTAAATTACCACTTACTTATTTAAGTCTGGCTTTGGCTTTGTAATTGAACTTCTTTATCAGGGTATATTAATTTATTGAATTTCTCATTTTTCTCGTTAAGGCAACGTGGCAACGTAAATAAGCTCTGAGTGAACTTCGTGTTGGTACTCCTCTATATCTCTTTTTTTTTCTTGTTATACTCCATTTCATGTTATCTTCTTTACTGCAAACTGAGGTCCGAATAAACTAGAAATGAATTTAATGGAATACGAAGTCGCTATGAAATATCACGACGTTGTATATGCACCTACGTGTTCTCGTAGTATCGTAGGTTTTTTTTAAGCGAGTTTCATTTTTTTTCGAAGATAAGTGGTGGTGGGGGGGGAATAAAACAAGTAGGTACTATTTCAGATAAGTGATATATACCTACCTTAGATAGCTATTTTATTAGTTGTGAAAGAAAAATGAAGATACATTTTAGTTTTGTGGACTTTCTCTGAAGAAAGAAAGCAATAAAATGAGTGTAACATTTCACCAGTCCAACGACGCGATAGATTTGTGCTAGTCAATTGACTTATACTGTTTTTCAAAGTTAGTCTGTATATAAGCAACTACAAGGATAGTATCCATTTCGGGGGTATGGGCATTCGGTTGGGTTTTTTGTTCCAGTAAATGGTGTAATACATCAAACTATTTTTTTTTCTACCTCTGCAAATTGTCCTCTAATGATAAAGAACCACCATATTTTGAATTCGTTTCTAACTAATCAATCTATAATCAATGTATCATTGTATCATTCATTTTAGATGAATCAAGATATATAAAATTGAATTGGAATAATTCTCTTCGACTGATGTGATGGGTGAGCAAATATTGATTATCATATTAATAAATCGATATAGCCTTAAAGTACTCACAGACTTTTGAAGATGCATGGCGACAGATATTCTGAACATTCAGTTGGTCGTCTGATGTAGGTTGCTGAGTGTGTTGAGACGGCTGCTTTAAGAACTCTTTTTCACTAAAGTGGATCTACCTGAAACCTTTTTATTGATGCTCCTAACGTTGTGTTGTAAGTCTGCGCATGTCTACTGTCTGTCATACAAAGATAAATTTTACAAGGTTGGACACGATTGGCTGTCTGTTTAAAGTGAATATGGTTACTCTTATCATAACAGGTAGTTAAAATTACACACTGGCAAGAGAGGAGACTGAAGGGCATGTAGTCAGAAAGACATTAAATCTCGACTTTTGTGACCCACCTGAGGGGATTATCTAAGGGGATTACTTGAATAGGACAATTTCTTCATTGTTTGAGTTGACGAGTCTGTCCGATCCATGTCCCAGAAGTTGCCCATTTAGAGTAACGTGAAAAAAGAACCTTCATTTAACTACCAAAAGAGCGATCGGCCTGCTGCATTTGTTCAGTCAATCAGAAGGAGAATATTGTAAAAACAAAGAAAAACAACACCTTGCCAACACCCAAAACAAAGATTATAAAGAAAGAAAAATACTTTTTTTTTTGGCCACAGTAGGGGTGTCTGGCGATATAGACCATTCCAACAGGATTTATGGTTGAAGTATCCTCAAGTCAGTGAATTCAGTTAATTCACTATGAAATAAAAAAGAAATATGGAGTGGTTAGGCTTTCGGAATGAACAAATTATTTTTAACAAATGAGAATACAATGGAATATTTCATCTTTGTTTAGGGATGTAATTTAAAAAAAAAATGAATGTGACTGAGATGAAAGGTGGAAAACGCAATAAAATCGGTTTTATTAACATGAAACGACAATTTCCTAACTAGCCATGTAGATAGCTTTTGAATAATTCTAACGCAAGCCAAAATAGTTCAATTGCTGATGCAAAAGGAACGTGAATAAGTAGACATTTTGCAGAAAATTGTTGCAATGGCAAGATATGATATTTTGTGGAATCAAGCATTTTACAGAAAACTGTTCAATTACTCACTTGGTAAGAAAATGGACAAGTCAGGATTTTGCAGCAAATTGTTGAATTAACAGGGTATGATAAGTTCTGATATGAACATTTTTCACACAATTGTGGAATTCCTCACTTAGAGTAAAGTGAACAAGGTAAAAGTTGCAGCAACCGATTGGTTTGTTAGGAAAACACAACTGAACAATTGATATTTCTTTTCTGTTTGCTTTGATGATATATTATCTCGATATGTTGACATTTTGTTGACAATTGCCAAGTTAAGGAGAAAAATATTCTTATCTTGACAGCACTTTTAAGTTTGCGTACTTTTTTCACCCACGATTACACGTTTTACCTATGGAAATGACACCAAAATGCCCTCTACTATGGGGCCCAAGAAAGCCTAGACAAGGAAGGTGTTATTAGTTAAAAGAACAGCTTCCTGCCTAGATATTGGATTGACACTTCTGATGTTCTACTTTACGAGATCTTTAATTGTCCATGTGAATCATCACAGCATGAGGTGTTGAAACTAGCCTTAGGTGATGAGGCATTGCAACAGGTTGAACCTCGGTACAACAATGAAGAGGTGAGGTTGGAGCGACTCTCATTTGTGTGTATGGAATTCGTAATAAATGATTATTTGGCGTTACCATTGTGTATACCCACAGTTATTTGCGTCTACCCTGCGCTGGCTTGACAATAAAATGCAATATTTTATTACCATACGCTATTGAAATGATAAAAAATTATGAAATTATTTTGCCTTTTTGTTTTAATATAATTGATTTGAATATTTCTGGAGAATAAGTGTGCATCTTACAGTTACTGGTTCCATAAAGCAGAGAAAGTGCAGTTCCTTGCAGGTCGCTAACGTCAGTTGTTCTTTTTTCATACTGGAAACGAATCACAGTGTCTTCTAAGAAAAAAAGTATATTTATTTTTCAAATACGTTAAAGGCTAATAGTTTGCCCGTATCAGTGAGCTCCTTACAGTTACTGTTGCCAGAGAGCTGGGAGAGTACAGTTCCCTGGCGGTAGCATATTTCGGACGCCCACTAACTATACACAATTTGTTTAAACCCTGTTTCATTTTGGGGGATGTGGGTTATTGTGCGTATGAACTCATATGTTGACATACAGCTTGAACGTCCGTCAAACTCACGCTCCCTTGTATTCCAATGCTATGTACCATGGTGTCTGCTCTGTGAAAAGGATTTGTCTTTTCTTAAAAATTATTTGCCTTTGAGATATAGTCTGACTTTTAAAAGAGCCAGGAAGTCCTTTATTGATATATATATTCTGCACAAAAAGCTCAAGGATTCGTCACTACATTTCTGTAGTTCGTATAATGAGCTTGAGCAGTTCATTCTGTACTTTCGACCTTTCCTTCAGTTAAACAGAAAGTACGACCAGTGGATTCATCTTCAATGAAAGAAATCCTTGCCAGTCAATAATTATTAAATGAGGTTTTCAGAATTTCTTCTCGTTACGCTTTACAAAGCAATAGTATATTCTGTTTATTAACTCAGTCATTGGAAAGGTCACAAAGTGGTGCGGTTACTCAAGGTAAAAACAGTGTCATTAGTAGATAGAGAAGATTCTTACTAGATATGACTTACCACGCACTTACATGCTTCTATAGGCCTATGTAGGAGAACGGTTTCATTTTGGATTGGAAAGCTTAGTCATGAATTCAAAGGTAGACTTTTCTTTGAAAAAAAATAATATCTAGAGAATATTGTAACCATTGGAGAAATTGACAAAATAAGGTTTTTTCAATGTTAGCTCTTGGAGTCTGAGAAATTTAACACTACATTTTTTTTGTCACTTGCATTTCCTCTGCATGAATGATGCTTCAAAGCCTTCAGAGTGACAAATGCTCTTATTTATTTTTTTTTTTATTACAGTGGAACTTTTGATATGACTTCATCTCTCTTGATAAATCGAGACTCACAAAATCTTACTCTCCATCCCAACACTTTTTCGAGGAATTTGATAAAACCGACGAAGACGGTATCTTGTCAAAACATTTCGAACAACTTGCCTTTGACTATTTGACCCACGTTTTCGTATTCATTTAATATATTGCTTTCAACGTTACACTTTTGACGTACTAATAAACAGGATAGTAAGAACTCCACACCTACACTGAGGTCACTAAATTGTTCCCAGAATATACGGTACTTTTCCATGTTGTGATAATATATTTTGATCCCCCTCATTGGTCGTCTACAAAAATTGCTTTGTCCCATTTGTCCCCTCCTCCATTCTCTTACAGGTTACCTTTAGCTTGGCACCTAGAACCAGTGAATTTCGCCTTTATAGAAGTTTGGGGGGGGGGGGACTTCAACATTTAGGAAGTGTTTTGTACAACGAAAAATCAAAACCTTGATATTAATTGAATTGTAAAGTCAGGGTCTCAAATACGAGGCTTACTGACTTGGGGCTCTTTAATTTCATGATTTCGTCAATCAACTTAAAAATCTTCAGGAATGCATGCCACAAACTTGCTTTCACTGTTTGAAGTGTAATTTTTTTTTAATCAGAACATGACAGAGAAAAAAAAAATGAATTGATTAGTCTGTTATGTAGTTGCCTAACGTACATCAAACCTATCATTACTAATACAAGATTATAGTAACTATTATCATGGTTAAGACGTGTTCCGTAATGGTCCAAAGATTCATTTTGGGGGTTGGTTGGATATTTGAATATGAACAAGCATTGGACCAGATTTGGGGGAAAAATCAGAGATAGAGCACCTATTAAAATAAAACAATATGCAATTCTTCATCTTTCCTGACAATCAAACAATCGTTAGGTTTAAAGGTTTGCGAAGTTTTTATTTGTTTTACTGTTTTCGGTTTTCGTGACACTGTGCAATAGCGTAACTATTGTGGTCTTTTACGTTTTTTTTTTTTTTCTTCATAATCTCATCTCCTACCCTGCTATCCTTGAAACTCAGCTTTTCCTCTCATTATCATAAATACCCTTTATAAGACTGTCTGATGTTGCACCCGGGACCAGTCACTTCGATGGAGATACAACGGAAAATCTATTGAGCATAAGGTAACTGTGAAACACATGTTACTTATTGCACTTTCTTTTGGCAAATCGAGTAGAACCATTATCTATTTAACAGATTTGTAATGAAAAAATGTTTTTTTTTTTTTTTTAAATTTATGACTCCCCTATCTTGAAGAACATGGAGTGTTGTATGCTCGACGTTTATCGATGTTCACCTGGATTATGCTGGTAGGCATAGATGGCCTCCAGAAATATCATCTTTCGGTCGTCAGCACAAGACAAATGATCAGAAGTTAAAGGTTTTTACTCTCTGCTGGGTCACTTTCTGACAACTTCTAAAAGAATAAAATATCTAGCAGAACTTTCTTATCATTTTTCAATGAAAAATGAAATGATTCTACTTGACTTGGAGGAGGAAAGGGCTAAACGTTACTTAAAATGTATTTTACAACTATCATTCTTCAAGACCCATCAAATCAGGAAAAATAAGCAATGTTACTGGTCTCAAAGGCATTTCTTTCCTTAATTCGGAGGTTCCAGCTCAGTATCTTATACAGAGCAACACGATTAAACTCAACTTATTTCCAAGCAAGTGGCCGACTCAGAACAATACTCTATTTTACCTTTACTCTAATTTACTTCGCAAACATTTGAATAGCAAGTGGCATAAAAAAGCGAAGCCACGTACTGTTTTATTTAACTAAATTAATTCATTCAATCTCTACCTTAATGAGGGATCGCATGCAGTTGGGCTGTGGAGATATGAACATAGTATGTTGAAAACTATATTAGAAATTTCATGAGGTTTCCTGACGTAGCCAGATAGATGTTATTTTCAATGTTTTGAAAAAGAAAACAAAGCGTAACACTATGATACGTGACACCGAGCCACAAATAGAATAATTATTTGTCTCCTGGCTACTGGCAACACTGCAGCAGAACGAAAAATGATGTAAGTGTATCAGAGACGACAAATGCCATATTGCGTTTACTCTTTAATTAAGTACAAGCCTGAAAGATTTGCCAATAATGCTATGGGGATCCTGACATTGACTCGTGTGGCCTTGTGACCTTGCCGGCGTCAACTTAATTCAAAGCGTTCTATCTGGATCTAAATAACTACAGCTCCCGGCTTAAATACAACAGGCGGTCTCAGGAATTGAGCGCCTAAGAATCCATTACGTAAGTTCCGCAGTTTAGTTCGACAGTATTGCTCACCCCAAATCGACGGAGTTATCTGTAAAGGTCGACTTTTACACCAGAGAAAGATGCATGCAGTACGTGAACTACACAGTGCGTACATGTGCAACAACACGTTGAGGTGTTGACGGACTCATAAGACGACCTGTTGTCTTTGAAAAAAAAAAAAGAAGTCCGCGCTACGTTATTATTGCGTGCGACGAAACCACGTGCATTTACCATTACGGAAACTAGTTGGTGTCACGTTTCATTAAGTCCATAAGTCTATAAAATCTCAGAGAGATAAAAAAATATGGCAAATTCTGTTTAACGTCATCGCACTCTGTTCTATCTGCAATTGACCTACAAACCTCACACGAGCTTCCATACGTGGAGGACTATCATGTATCTACTTACACAAGTCCAGAGTTGATTTATCCTGTTCATTTATGCAGTTAGATTTGGGTGAAAAAGACGAACGATTGAAGAAAATTTGGCTCTGTAAATAATCACATTCTTATTGACAACACACCCATAGAAAACGTAGCACGATTAGCAACATGGTAACAGACACCGTTCAGTTATCCGAGGAGAAACCACAGTCATGTGACTGTGAAGGACCGGTAGGAGGAGTGAGGATTCTAACTAAGTCTGAACATGTGATCATTTGCTTCTCACCAACCTCAGCAATACATTTACTCCTATTATTCTTATTTACCACTTTTTTTTTGTATGACACGCTTTAAAATATTTAAATTAAATTAAATATTTAAATTATATACTTGAAGCAAATATAAAGAACTATCCCGATGAGAAGTTACGACTTTTTTATCACTGCAGGAGTTTCGAATTTTACTGTAATTTTTTCGTCGAAATATTACACTTTGACGAAAGACAGTTTTTACCAAAGAATTTCAGAATGGCATAAAATGCCGACCAATGTCGCCATATTAAACCTTGACCTTTTACACCAGTGAGAATTAGTTTAGATTTAGTATTGGGGTTTTGACAATAACATATTACGAAAAGTGTCATACCCTAGAAAGAAACAAAGACATGTTATAAATCGTGAAGTCTTTTCACAAAAAAAATAAATAAAATAAAATGAAAAGAGTTGCTTGCTTTGTCCAGTGGTCATATCGTCGTGTTTTGAAAAATTGTCCTAATAAGTGTACAAGGAGCATCATCAGTTAAGGTATGTGAATGACTTGAATGGCAGAGCTTGAATGGTTTCTTTATAAGAAAAATAATTGATGATTAATTAGTGAATCATGAATTAAAATTCTTGTATTATTTACTTCCAAGTAAGGGTTAATGATTTAATGAGACAAATTGTATAGTGGGACGTACAAGGAACAATTATACGTATTTGGTTGAGGTGTCTTTTGGATATTTGTTCGAAGTTAGACCGCATTTAGAGTATGCTGCTGGTGAGTGTGCAGGAGTACTTCATATGTGCGATGGTGTGTTGGTGTTCAGTTTATTACGGTGTTGTACAAGTTTGATGCTGACAAAAAGTCTTAAACCCTCGTTTTTAATCCATCATGTCACACGAAATGCCGTTTTGTCAGTCCAGGTTCCTTTCCCTTGTTCTGTTTTTACATGTTCACCCACTAACAAAATATCGTTGGCCAGATAGGTACTGGATGTATATAACTGCGCTGATATTATGAGACCCGAATTTCGACCCACATGTATAGTTTATATGGGACCATAGGACACCAACTGCGTTGATGTGACCAGGCCGTTGTGTTCCACTGTCTGCTTCTACTGGGCCCATTTGGGTAATGAGGGCTACGGTATAGGTGGGCTATATATAGACCATCTGTGCAGTACTATCTTTCTCAGCAGATTATGTATTCATCTAAAATGTATTTGTGAAGACTTCCTTCTTTTTATCTTGCACTTAGAATCTACCTGCAACAACATTAAATGCACAACGTGGGGTTGGCAGATCAGAATCTAGGTTAGATTCTTGAATTGATCAAGAGTGAAACAGAGAGGAGTAACCACCGAAGCGTTTAAATGTTGACCTTTTTTCTCCATAAACACCTATGAGAGCAAAAAAAAAAAAAAAAAAAATGTAGAAACTTGTCCCTCCGCCCGTCTCCATCTGCGGGTTTGGAAGTTGGAGGAGAAGGTTGCAGATGCAAAGTGCTTGTTTCCATGAAATCCTGAGTGTAACATATTTGATCAGAGGTTCTTCCAGCACTTAAAGTTTTTCAAAACCAGTTCATGAAAAATCACGTTCCGCTTTACAAACAAAATTAAAGAAGAAAAAAACATACTCTGAGCGTAAACGACTACTCCCTTATAATCCCTTGAAAGTGAATTTTTATGGTTGAATCTCAAACTGAAATTGAAAATCCACTCTAAAAGAATGACAATGAATCTTTTTTCATTGGAATTTTTCAATTTAAACTTGGTACATAGTTTTTCTTCAAAAGTTTGACTTCTCACTGTTCGGTTTTTTTGATAGCAGTGACCTGTGAAATGATCCCGCGACGGTACACAATTAACAAAATATAAAAACGTGATCACACAGACAAGTTGGGTAGATCACAACCACCGTAAAATATTTACCAACCTCAACAATGATATTTACACGAACCCTACATGTCATATGCTTCATAGGAATAACATGTAAGTCTAACTTAACTTTGGAGACTTTAAATGACACGACAATCTATGATTTATTACATTTAACCCCCTAACTTCAGTTGCTGTGACAATATAGATATGGATATTACCGTATTGTGAAATGTGTCTGTTTTAGACATTTATGATGGTAATGTGACTGTCCTGATATCTCAAACGTACTCGATGATGATAGATGCGGTTGAAACAATATCTTTGAAAGTCGCGCCAGATTTGTTGAAAGTTGAATCGCGTGTTAAGTCGCGTATATATGACCAATCCTTTAATCACTCACGTACGTAATGACACAATGCATCAGATGGTTCATACTGAGTGTCGGCGATGTACAAAACGCTGGCAGTACAGAGAACATAGCACCTCTTGCGTTACTATGGTGTAACGCCAACACCCATGACAACAATCAGATGTGGCGCCCTTCATAAATGATAAAGATGAAAATATATAGTTCCGGCCACTGCCACATCATTTCTTCCAGCTAACAGTCTCGGTTTATTTGCAGTCCTAAAAGCAAGTGGACAATCACAAAAGCGAAATCGGAAAAATAGCTTACCAAGATAAAGATCTCTTGCAGTGTGTAAAATGAGGCATGTTGTTCGCGTAACCCTGCATTGGTTTTTAATTTTTATGAATTTCTTTTCAATAATGTTCAAGATCAAAACCAGAATAAAAGTACGTTTCATCATAGGTTCGCGTATGGTTGGAACGTAGAACGTAATTATTATTTTTTGACATGAATTTGAGAAACTTATAGATTGTTTGTACAGAGGGATTATCAGAAACCATCGTTAACTTATAAAGAAACTGTGAGGCACATTAATTTTTGGACAGCACAACGCGTGATTATCATTTGGTCCATCTCATGGTTTAGATAATAATGCTCAACACATAACTTTCCCCACTCTAACATCTAGTTTTAATCGAATATTCTGACCAAGAGTCATTTTCATATTCCTTCAGACCGGTCTAGTGATGTATTTGAGTTTATGTAAGACTTTTCGTAATTTAAAATAAACTACAAATGTCAGAGAAATTTGCCAAGCGATGATGTTTGAAATAGTAACCTTTAAACTCAACGAAAATTTGAACCTTACACTGACATATTGTGGCGCTACTACTAACAGTAAACATAGGATATAGTAATACAAACAAGCAAAACATGAGCTGAATGCCCCTAAAACCCTAGCGAATTAAATATTAGTTAATTATTATATAAGTAATAAATGGAAATATTTTGAAAGACTTACTTTTTTCGCCAGCTGAAATAACGACAATGAAGGCTGCTATGATACCAGAAAGATTAACTGTATTAATGTATGATGATAACATTCACATATTATTTTTTAATTATTATAACTGTTATGTTCTTTGTTAAACGTTTCTCTGCAGAAAGAGAGGGAGGGAACACAATCTCGTAGAGGCACCCACTACAAACACACATGCAGTTATGCATGCATGAACATTTGTTCATTTGTTCATAAAGTGAATTGATGCCTTCTAGAACATCATAGCACTGTTCCCTTAAACATGTTCAATTAACGTTTTCATTCTCTGTCTGATTAACATATCGGGGGGGGGGGGGATAAGGAGAAACACTGCAGCCTAAACATCTTACACATGTTTTTGACGCGTTTTCAGCTCAATGAATCATTTTATGAATTCATTATTTCTGCAAAATTGGCAAAATGAATGCCAAAACACTGGATGAGACAGATCTTTGTCAATTGTCCATTAGTTATTCACGGCAAACAACAGCTCAGTTCTCTTGACCAAAGGAAAAAAAAAAAAAAAACACTGCGCATGCAATTTCTAGCCGCTTCCATGATGTGGATCAGTCAATACACTCTACAAATCAGCCGTTATTTAATAGCCTTTTCTAAAAGCGTTCACGCTGATTCTAATGGAAACTGCTTTAAGAATTCAACGGTTGCAAACAATCCACTATGCAGGGTGTAAGTAGCTATTCTCGATGAGTGGGGGGGGGGGGGGGTAGACGGAGGGTTGTCACTCCATTCCTTTGAGAGGAGGGGACACTAACACATTTGTTCAACATATGTAACCTTAAAGGAAAAAAAATATACATTATTCCTAGTGAAAGTATAAAGTTGCTTACTTCTGCTCTCAGAAATAAACACCCCCTCGAACATTTTCAATGTCAAATCGACGCACATAAGATAAATCGTAATTTTCCTGAATTTGGAGTCTTATAAACGTAGCAGTAGCTATTCCAGACCTCTTTTCACTTTAGCCACAGCGTGTTCATCATTACCACAAACGGCTTTACGGATGCATTGATCACGAGCAGTGTCATCAAATCTAGTCAATTTAATTCGTTTGATTTTGAGTCTGTCGAACTCTTTGGGTAAGTACCTAGTTGTTACAGTTACGTCAGATTTAGAAAACATTTTCAGTGCAAGGATGCTTTGTATGTCACCTGCTTTGTCCCGCTCTGGATATTCGTCATAGCCATCTAACTGAAGGACCATTGAAGAACTGCTATTGCTTATTTCTCTTAAAGAAGAAGGAAACCATGGGAACATGATGTTTATCATAATGAAGCAGAAGTGTTTGAAAAACAACTTCCCAAAGTTTCATTTAGAAATATTGTTTCCTATCCAAGTTACACACTTTTGAAATTCAGAGAAGGGTGCTGCCATTTTTGTCCAAGTTGAATGTTAACAAACTTGAGTAAGTCGAATAATGATGTCACATAACCACAGATAGCAGGAATTTCAATGTATTTCTTTGTTTTCTTTACCTAAAATTGCTACAAATCCACACACACCTGTACATATTTTGTGTTGAATTACTGAGGTGTATCATGCAATAATCAATTCATTAATACTCTGATTTGAATCTATGCATGCCTTTAAAAAATATATTCACAGCAACATGTAAAGAAAAACAAAAACTTTTCGAATCACACGTGGTCCAGTCATCACAATCTTAAAATGTCACCTTCCTGATTAATCTTTATGAACATTCAAATTGCAATATCTTGGAAAGTAAACAACAAATTTGAATGAAATTTGGCGATGGTGTCCATCAAATGTTAATCTCTCATTTAATTGTGTCAAATGTTCTGACTTCCCTTCTCCTTTAAATCTTTAATTTTCAGTTCTGGTACTAAATAGAGTCTGATCGCTCTATAATTTAACTTAATATTCCTCAACTGTCTCAGTCTTAGTAGAATGAGAATCTCTGCGTCAGCTAGAGGGGGAACCAGTGACGTCATTACACCAGTCATATGCTAGCTGTAGGGTTAGAGTTGATTTTCCATACCCAGGTTCCCCTTCTATAATACATCTATGTCTCGGTAATACAACACGTCTTGGTATGAGTCTAACGTTCCCATGATGCATCTGCACTAAATGATGCTTCACTAATAACTGACGCCAACACAACACTCTCTACAAATATTTTATCTTAGCAATATAGCCTCTCCTTTATGTAAGGTATAGGTTGGACGGCATCATACTTAACTTTATATTTCTCCTTCAAAAGTCTTACGAAACGTTGCCTCTTGTCTGTAATGAGGAAATGAAGAAAAGAGCAATACTAAAGATACTGAAAATTTGCATTTTCTTTTTGCGAACACAGACACTACCTTATTTTGTAAGTATTTTCTCTAGAATAAACTGATGCAAATTGAAATCATTGAGGATCATGAATAAAGACATACAAAGAAGGATACACATTAGCAGGAGATTAGATCTTAATGGCTATTGTTTTGAAACAAAATATGTAGCCAACCTTTAGATGAACGAATGTTCTGACATTATCGCAAGTTTGCATTTTTTTAAGGTGAAAGCAACAACGTTATTCAAAATAATATCTTGTTGACAAGAAAAGAACAAGACGGCAATCCACGGAGTTGCGTATATCATCGGCAACATGCATTGATCTCAATACGTGGCATCCACACAGGGATTTGTAATAGTTTACTGCAACCACATCTCACAGAGACCTAGTTCGGGGAACTGGTTGTAAATGAGTGGCAAATATTCCTCAAGCATAAAATAGTGGTAAGCATCTCAATACTGATATCTACTGTAAGGTAGCAAACTTACGGTTATAGCCTGGTGCTACTTGGCTCAAGTAACGATAACTAATGGCTCAAAAGTATCTGTGCATGTTACGCTACATTTTGCAAAAAGCATAAAATAGTGGTGATGGATTGACCATTACAGTAATATTATGTTGAACAATGTGTTCTCAGGTAAGTCCTAATGAAATTTTAAGTTAATTGGTCTAATAGTTCTCAAGATATGCTAGAAATACAGATTGGGGGGGGGGGGGAATTGGTTTTTTTCCTGGAAAAAACTCAACAAAATTTACTAGATTTATCATTACAGTAATATTACGTTGAACACTGTGTTCTCCGGTAATACTTACAAAAATTTAAGATAATTGGTCTAATAGCTCTCAATATACTGGAAATACAAATTTTCAGACAAAATTGGCTTTTTTTTCTCAAAAATCAGCAGCATTCACTGGATTTATCATTACAGTAATATTATGATGAACAATGTGTTCTGAGGTAAGTACTTACAAAAGTTTAATTTAATTGGTTAAATTGGCTTTTTTCTCAAAAATCAGCAAAGTGACTTGATTAACCATACAGCTAATACATCTTTGACATATTGGCATCATGCACAACCTTACCAAGCTTAAACTTAATCGCTCATATACTTTTAAACTATTCTGGAAAAACCACAATTTGGACAGGTTCGGAAGCACACACACACGCACGAACACACATTGGCACGTACACGTTTTCATTTATACCACCCAACAGGACTCTCCTGTACCCATGGTCTACCATGGGGTACCCCAGGGGTGTCGCTACTCATCCATGGGTGCAGAGTGCAATATATAGCTCCACCAGCCAAGTGACTACAATATCTCATTTCAGCCCCTATAGGGCCATGAGATAGTGAGTGAAAATGTCAATGCTGAATTTAACTATGTACCGATATAAGTAGTTTCGCAATTATATGAAACAGAAGAAAATACTGATACACTGTTTTTTTTTTTTTGTAAATGAAAACGTGAATCAGTTGCCTTCTAGACTGGGTCTTGACAACCCTCTTTCAGGTATCATCGCAGGGTTTAGTGCGGTCAAAGGGTTTTGACGCAGCCATTTCCTTATATTTCTGAACCCTGTAAGAAAATAGAGGGCAATCCACGGAGTTCGATCATCACTCTTATCTTTGTAAATAATCATTTGCTGTTTTTAATGAATGTGTTGTAGTCGATAAAAGGTTTGATAGAACATCCAGGACTTTACATTTTACACGGTACATAAGTATATGCGTATAGCTAGGCGTACTTGTTCATGGACGTGCGGAAGACACGCGCGGTTTAAAGGGCATACTGTCATGCATGTCCCGCGTGCCTTAAAGTCTCCTTTGATTCCTTTTATTTCTCAAATCAGCGCGCAACCACCCTCGGCCTTTTTTTAATAGTTCAAAGAAACACCTTACAATCATTTGAATAGCTTAATTTCTTATTCCGTCAAAATGTACTGTAAACCACTCAATTCATTGTCTAGTGTATGTAGAACATTTGGCAATAAAACCATACTGAGTAAGCGTGTTACCAAAAGCATGGAACATTACATAGTCATTAGATATAATCACTCAATCCAAACATGGTTGGATATGTTGAAATATTAGTTCACGTTCTATGGCAAGGCAAGGATCTGACAAGTGATGTTGCACCTTGAACTAACAGAACCTACCGTACTGTATTATGTGCCCGATTTACCTATAGTGTCACCGATAAAAGGAACACTACATATCACAATCAGGTACCTAACGACCGAGTTTGAAGTTCATTACACTTACTGTCTGGAATTAAATTGCGACACATTTTTTTCACAACATTTTGTGATTATGCATTTGGCCTGTGATCTCTGACCTTTGAGCTCTGACCCCAAATCTTAAGTGGAGGCACAACTTCAGACCATGGGTCACCTCACTACCAACCTTGGCATTAATAGTTGTTGTTTACTGTTTAAATTTCCTGTCGCTCTGATCAGACATACTTAATGTCTAAAAGGATGTAGCAATTGATCATAGTTATTTGTCAGTTAGATAGAACCCACTATAAAACAATGTCTACCTCTGAAGACCTATCATGACTGCTCATGTCATGACACTGTATGAAGCCGATGGATTCAGATAATTCCGTTCTCAGTTAAACACCAAACATGGAACCGCAAGTTGCAGTTGATAGCGTGTTTCATATGTTTAGGGGATGTAAATTCCAATCCAAAATGGGATAGATGTTTATGTTCCAGCTGAGGAGCGACGTCACCGCCAAAGTAGTACGTAGTAGTTTTGGCAACAATACGACTACAAAATCAGGGTCGAATTTAGAATATTCCTAATTAGGAGGTGTAGTTTTCATAAAGGATAATATCAAACGTACTTTCTACTGATTTGAGAGCACACATCTTTATACCTGATACGACATCAAGCCCGTATCCACGATTTTCATCAGTGGAGTCTGGCTCGAGTCCGAAGTCCGTTTGTGTTCAACGCGCCGAAAGCACTACCTGATGCCTAAGTCTCATTTAACCAGGCGTCAGGCCGATTTGTCCATCTCTGGGCATCGGTCGACTTTTAAAAATGGAGACAGATCAGCCGATAACGCTTACAAGGTCACATCAAAACGGCTGATACGAGGTCCGCACGGGGAGTGACCGATCAATGAGTAGCCTATTTTCAGGATATATGCCCAATTTTATAAACGATCCAAGGCAGATCTCCTGTCGTTACTAGTCTAAAACGCGACCGACCCACTTCAAATGTCCCTACGGTATTCGTCTGATGGAAATGCGATTTTTGAAGACCAGACGCCTGACAACTGCTGGACAAACAACGAACGGAATCCGGTGGGTATGTGTTAGTGTGTGAGATACCATTACCTAGAGGAACTTTGTGTAACTCAATTCGCTTCCCAAAGATCTCCATGAGGAAAGAAGCGAGAGGAAAATTCATCCCACACCTCTAAAAGCCATGAAAATTTCGCTTAACACTATTGGCTCATGCTCCCATTGAGTACTTCATAACAGGGCTCGTTACCGCTTTGCTGACAGAGGAAGAGAGGCAGGCAAAAATAGAGGAGCAGGGAGAGAAGGGCAAGGGACTAGGCACAATCGTAAAGCAAAGAATCTTCGTGCATATTTCAAAAAACTACATTAGTTTTGATGACAGAGTTAAATAATAGCAACCGCGAACCATTGCGTGGTAGGCCTAGGCCTATGTGACCTATCAAATGTGGAATTTAAGGATGAGAGGACAGTTGTTGGCAATGAAGAAGCTCCTGTTAAGTTAATTTGACGGTGTCAATATGTACACCAATCCATTTCATTGAATAACTATCACAGACTTATGTCATGTCTCTTACAATAAGTAAATAAAATATAGCCGTCCCTCGCAAAACAAAGATTTCAATAGTAATGTCCAAGATGAAGTTATAAATGACTGCTTTTGGAGGAAATGAATACTGTTATCAACAACTTTGTAATGTATTGAAGACGTGCATGTAGAAAAGAAACATGTACAAGAAATTATACACAAAGCGAGCAAATAAAAACTGTAACTTTGGCAGAAAGGTAACAGGAAATGGACAGGACGTATTTTTCTTTTCCTTATTCAATTTGGAGTTTATTTTCTCTCTAATTGTTACTATTTGTGCACTTCCCTTTTCCATTGCCTCCTTCTTTCCTTTCACCATGTATCACAGCTTTAGCGTTGGTGTTAAGAATCACAAGACAACAGTATATGCGTGCAGCATTTGCGGATAGTCTGTTAAAACCACCCAAGTGTGACAGCGACAAATTTTCTTGTACAATCACCGCAAGACGTCAGCCAAAAGCCATCCAATTACCCGTGGATTGCCGACCCGTCTACAGGTAGTCCCTAAAGCGGTTTCCATCCGTCACCCGCACAGAAACCAGACCAACAAGTGGCGTTGGGCGTATTTGAATTGTATTTATAAAGCCTTTAAAAAGGACCATGTGTGTGCAAGTCCAAAATTCATATGAAAAAAGTCAATAGATGACAAATGGTAGCACATATCAGAAGGTTTATGTGATCAAATGTCATAATGAATTGTGCCTCTTCTTTCACTTCTTTTTGGATAACTTGGCAAATATTTGCACACTGAACATATTTTAGTGCTCCAATTGCTTCACTGGAATAGCTAAGAGTAAGCATCATCTGTACCCCTCGAATGGGTCCACCCTGCTTACTAAATACATTTTAATCCAAAAATTCTGAAAGACAATACACACGAATGGGGACATTTGCTAACTGCCGTGGCGTCAGGATACTTTGATGAGGGTCAATTACGAAATGGATAATGGCTGATCTATGAATTGGATGGGTGGAGTTAGATTAAGAGTGCACTATCTTCCATCTTTTTAGGTGACATTTGTTTTTCCAAGAAATCCTAGTTTTAAAACAAGCTACTTCAGCTTCAGCTTGTCTCAACTAGAATTTGGAAATTAGTTAATGTGGAAGACAATTTGCCTCTCAAATTAATGTATGAAATTATATCAATTTTTTGTAACGTGGTCATCTGCATGTTTTCTGTTTTTTGTAACTCTCACGTAAACGAAATTTGGTTCATAGAAATGGTTCATTTAAAAAAAATACAGCGGCTCTGAATATTTAATTATATATCAAGTTATCTCAATATCTTCAACGTGTACGAGCTGTTTTTAATCCTCACGAGTTTGTAAACAACGATGCTATGAACTACAATGAAGTCATCTTTGAACTATGTATGTTTTATCAAGGAAAATGAATGACAAAATAATTTTCATAACGTAATCACCATAAAGAACTGATCGATAGCATGCAACTTTTATTACTATTTTACTCTAAAAATACCAGTCCTTTGCCTAAAATGAACTTATCGGTTAAAAATGTACATTAAATTCATACGTGATTACTGAATGATGAACAAACTATACCTTATAGATTATCCAACTGGGTATCATCAATAAACTGGAAGATATATAGAAGAAATATATTCAATAAAATATATACATTTTGAGTTTCGCATTCTTTATTGCGTGATGTATAAATATCACGCAATAAAACTCTACTAAAATCTCTCCTTTAGTATTGTATACTAGGGCAAACACTTATGTGTACATATTGCGATGGTGTACACACCGTACATTTTTGTGCAAATAACAAAACTGAATCTGACATGGTCTTAGATAACTGATTATAGGACAGTCTACCCAAGTCAAACTTACACTTCACTCTAAATAACATGTTCTATATGGCAACAAACTCATAATCGGTAATTCACCAAAGACTTAACATTACAAAAGGATTCCATACCAGTTGACTGTATACTGCAGCTAAGGGTATTTATTACTGTCATTTAAACATATCCACAAGTGAATAAACGGTAAATATGACACAGCACAGCAGAATATTAAATTTTGAAGAATAATCAGAGGAAATGGCTGAGCGTACTTGTATTTGACCTTATGCAGACTTGCAAACAAAGTTTCTTTCTATTGAAGTAACGCATCTTTTAGAAAAAGATTACGGGACATGTAACCACAGGAGTTTGTAACCGTGTAGGAATTAAGTGCTCATTGTCGTCTTTAACATGAAGCGATTGATGGTCTAATGTGGATAGCACGGGTAACAAGGAAGAACAGATAAAGTAGTTGCGAGTGTCTAATACATAACGTGACAAATAATTACAGGAGTCCAGCAATAACTAATAATACGTGACAAAAATAGGAGACACAAAATATTGTCAAGGTTAGGGGTTATTTCTGCAACCGAAAAAAAATGGACTTTGCACGTTTGAGTGAGTAACAAGACAGCAAGCCTCTTTAAGGTAATCGCTGCTACAATGTTACTATATTTTTTTTTTTTTAATTTTAACAGACATGTACAAAAAATGAAGATATTTTTGTCTGGCATTACGCGAAGGCAAAAACATTCGAAAATGTCGAAAAAGAAAAGGAAGTGTCAAAGGCAATATATGATGTGAAAAGGTAAATATATAATGTTAGGTTTTGTGTTACCATTATATCAGCATGTCGAAGACATAAGCAATATGCCAGTATGTCTATTGAAAACTTGTATCTCATCATATACATGCAGTTTTCACTCAAGAAATCTTCAGGTGTCAAAAGGACTGGCAGTATTCGATGCAGTATGCGCAAGGTCCCACACATATTTATCACTGCTGCACTGTTCATTTTTCGTACCAGTTCAAAGTTGAAGAAGTTGCCAAACAACAGAAGTGGTTAAAATTTGTTGCACCGTGGGCTGCGGTAACCATGAAAAATCCTTGTCATACCCACACATCTATAGCATTCCAGCAGGCACAGACCGTAGAGCAAAATGGATATCTGACATCCGTCGGAAAGATTGGGATCCAAACAGATAAACACGCATTGTGTAGTGCCACTTTACCTCTGGTTGTGGTACGTTAGTTTTAGTATTGCTGGGCCCAAAATTGCCATGGAAAGCTGTACTTGTGCTGAAGTACCTGAAGTTGTCACAGTGGACCGACGTTACGAAATATCACCATTAAATAACAATACCATGCTTGATTGTGACCATATACAGACCTGTATAGGCTAGAAGGATGTATTAGAAAAAGCTTACCTTACGAAATGGAATTGTTAAGCACTAGTACGACAAAGAAGATAACGTACCGTCAGCCTTAAAATACCACAAACTGTTTAGAGGTGTATGTAATAGTGCACACTGCCATACATTCGGACGACCTGTGCCTAGGCTACAGTATACCGCTTATTGAAATTTGAATAGTCACCATCATGCCTAATAAACATAGCCCCCCTAATCCCTGTGATATATTCCATAAAAACTATGAAAATCACATCAACTTGGAGTTTTAGCCAAATAGTTTGGTCCAGCCTTGTCATTCTTTAGCTGAAATCCAGATTGATTGTACGGATTTTATTTGTGGGGGGGGGGGGGGGGGGAGGAACAATAGTTCGTGTATGTAATGTGTGACTTATCTGTTCTATATTGTGCTTCGTTGAGCCAATTCGTTGTCAATGTTTCTATGTGATATATTTTAATTTTTCAAACTTTTTTTTTATACTTAATACTTAGTACTGTAATTGTGTAGATTGACTCATATAAGCAAAAAGCAGATTAATATTGCTTCTAAGTCAGTAGCCAATATATACAGTACCCCATAACTGGCGCAGTTGCACACTGACGTGATCTATCGTCAATGAGTTAGTTGTCCTAAATGGTGTAGAAGGATCTAAAAAAGATTCATAATTATGAACGAGGTCCCAGCCAGCAAGCCACCGGAGGTCCACCGGCGGACTATCGGTGGCATATCTGCAGCGGAAAACTTCTATCTTCTCGACGTAGACCCAACATCGGCTGATCAGCGATGTGCCGACATGGGCTTTAAATGTTTACACTTGGGCTAAGTAGCAAGGTAAATTAAAAGCAATTGACTTTTGATGAAATTGGTTTATATATGTTACACTGTCTGCTGATTTATTCAAGCGGTTTGTTTTATGTTTTACAAAGTACATTTGCACCGTTGGTTTGAGTCAATAATCGGTGTTATGTGATTCATACTATAAAGACTTGGTGCGTATATTTACTTATTAAAATTTTACTGTCAAATTTCAGTGCTTTATCTGAGTGACGTTTCTTTTGTCGTTTTGTTTTATTTCGTGCTTTCAGTAACTTCAGTGTTTTGATAATATCAAGAATTCTAATTGGGTCGATAACACATGTGAACAACACAAGGAAGCTGGATTGATTCAGAAGTAAGCTAACTTCAAACAAAAATAAATAAACAGAATATCTTGGTAAAATTGATGAATATATAACACTTTCAAAAGGACACCTTTAAGAACAATATCTCTCCCTTTGCTCACAGAGTGCAAAGACTTACAGTTTCATATTGCGATTTTATAGATACTGTATGATTTTCTGCAAACACTAAAAGTAAATATCACATTGGCGTTCTATAACTGGATTAGGCAAAGTCCATGCAAAATGAAACTGCACTTAACTCTAAATAAAATAGTTAAAATGCTTACAGATTCACTAACAAAGACTCGAGTTTGCAAAAAACTGGGAACCAAAGTATCAAAGTATATTTCTGAGGAAAGGTCTTTTACTCTTTCACTATTTCGAAAGGACGAGGAACTGATTTTTCATTACCCGATTTACCAAACTCATCTGATGTTCAAAGAGGGCAATCCACCGAGTTGTATGCCTGATCGCCAATGTGCATTGATTTCAACACAGGGCCTGCACATGAGGATTTGTAATTGTTTACTGCAACCACATGTCACAGAGACGGGAACTGTAAATATTCTTCAAACGTAAACTGGTGGTAAGCAGGGAAAAAAAATGGAGAAGAAAATGTTAATGTTGATATCTACTGTAAGTTAGCTCGCTTTAGCCTTCTTAGGCTGAAGTAATGATAACAATAACGGCTCAAAAGTATCTGTGCATATTACACTTCAGTACATAACACAATTATAACATTGGGTTATTCTATATAGGTAAGGCTTAGTGATTATAGTTAGGGGTAGGATATAAGAGCATCCTTTTGTAGGTCATTTGCAGATTACTCTCCAAAATTTGCTTTTTCCTCAAAAATCAAGCAAATTTCACACTCTTTACTAGAAAACTGGTATACCTTGAATATTACATTCTCATATAAGTCCTTGTAAAATTGTGCAGTAAATGCGCAAATACTTCTCAAGATATACTGACAATACCAAATATGGGCCTTAATTGTCTTTTGTTTCCTAAAAAATCAGCAAATTTCACTGGATTTACCGTTACATTAATATTATGTTGAACAATGTGTTCTTAGGTAATTCCTTACAAAGCTTTAAGTTGATTGGTCTGAAAGTTCTCAACATAGGCTACGAACTTTGGGGCAAAATTGGCTTTTTTCCCCTAAAAAATCAGCAACTTTCACCCTCATCACTATAAAGGTGTTGTACCTGAATGGTATATTTTCAGACAAGTCCTTGCAAAAGTTTCTATTAAATGCTCAAATACTTCTTAAGATATTCTGACAATACCAAATTTTTGGCAAAAGAGACTTTTTTCTTAACAAAATCAGCAAATTTGACTCAAATTCCATACAACCAATACATGTTTGACGTTTTGGCATCATGTACAACCTTACCAAGTTCAATTTAAGCGCTTATGTACTTTTCAAGGTATTCTTGAAAAGCCATTAATTTGGACAGGTGCGGACGCACGCTCACACCCACACACGCGCACACGTTGGCATCGACACGGACACTTTTTCATTTATACCACCCAACAGGACCCACCTGTACTTATGGTCACTCTACCATGGGGCACCTCTGGAGTGTCGCTACTCATCCACTCCAAGAGTTTCCTTGGCAACCGTCCTCCCATGGATGCACAGTACAATATGTAGCTTCACTAGCCAAGTGACTACTAATACAATATCTCATCTCATCCCATGTTTCATTATAATTTGACATATTTCATGCGTCATCAGTGAGCTCCGGACAGTCACTGGTACCAGTTGCAGTGAGCTGGCAGTACAAGTGTCTGCCAGTGTCTGTCAGTTGCAGTCGTTAAAATAAGTAATTTATTTGGAATCCCTGTGCCTCCCTTTTCTTTGGATTGTGTGCTTATGAAATCCTATATCGATATTCAGTTTGACGAACGTCCGTTAAACTCAGCTTATCTTGTCTGTCAATACTGAAAGCTAGCCGTCGTTTCATCTCTCTGAACGCCGAGCTTTTTGTCTTTTTGAAAAAGAAATAATTGAGAAAATAGCCTGTTTTTTTAGTTAGCCCTGTAGATAGCCTGTTTTCTGAAGAGTCAGAATAGCTTTCATTAACATTCGATTTGCTTGAAAAGCTATAGGATTTGCATTAAACGATGGTTAGTAATTATTTTAACAATGCGATGATCTATAATAGAGTATCGCTGATAATTTCACCGGACCAATTCTTGCAAGTCTGAATAAAATTCTTTTACCTTGTTAGATACAAGTCAGTAAACACGTCAGGTTTAGACATCTCCATGGAGAGAAATTTCTGCGAGTGAATGATTATGAAATAAAAGATGATACACATTTTTTTGGTGACCACTTACAGAACAATAATTTATCTTGTTTAACTCGGTCATCTACAGAGCTGAGACTATGGCAACTGAAACTCACACACGGGTCAAATCACTCTAAAAAGCCTGAGAATGCCGTAAGTGGATAGTAAACATTGTACTTAGAAACTTAACTAGATTCACCGCAAAGATGAACGATTGTTTACATGGAAACACTATTTCACGTTAGATTGGAGCGTTAAGTCATAAACTCAAAGGTACAATCCTTACATATTAAAACGTCTAAAGAAAAGTGTTACAATGAAGTAATAGAAAAATATTTACGAGGTGTAGTTTGTCCCTCATTACCTCTTGGAGTCTGTCTCTCTATTGAACACGTTTGCAAAGTCCCCTTCTCATTTCAGCTATGAAATATACTTTGAAGACTTAAGGAATGTTAAAATGACACATGCTTCTAGAACATTTTTTCGTTTTTCCCTTACATGCCACTCTTGATATTACGTCCTCTGCTTTATTACCAGTTTTTCCCTGTCAAAAAGTCTCAAATGAATGTTTAAAGAATTAAACAAATGAGTACATTGCCTTGGAATTTGTCTCTCTTCCTGTCTTTCCCCGTCTTCTTATCCATAAAGTAATTACGTCCAAAGTTAGACTTACTCAGCTAAAGAATAGGGACAACCGCATATGGCGGATGTACAGACCCACCATCTCGCAATTTCTGTGTCCTCTTGGCTGCTGATGGTCACGTCAAGTACGCCAAGGCTGCATTTCGTTGTCATTGGATTTCCGTTGTTAAGCAGGTTCGTCAGCGCATGCATGATTCTGTTCGAGTCTTGTTGCGAGATACTAACAGACGTTACTTACCTTTACACTTCAAGGTTTCGTTAAAGGATTTTTGTTAAAGGCTTTCCCATATAACGACTGTCTGGATTTGTTGATTTTTTATTTACCGTGACCCACATATGCATTATAAAAGGGCAATCCACGGACTTGCGTCTCTCATCATTACGGCGCTCTTGTTAAGTCTTTAAATTTATCTTCTTTCAATTTTATTCCATTTTTTTCTTGTACAATTGTTCTTGAAACAATGTTTGCCTGGAACATAATCACTTTTTTTATGAGATTTTTTTTTCTGTAATTAAGACGTGTCTCCATTAGATTATATTATATAGATCGTTAACTACAAGTTTTTCATTACTTTTCAGCAGAGGTTAATGAGACGAATAGTATGCTGGGACTTACAAGGCGTAATTACACATATTTCGACGAGGTGTCAATCTTTAAGATATTTGTTACTTACCTCCCATCTGGAGCCTTTGGATTATGCTGTTAGTGTTTGACACACTCACATGATAAATGATTTGTATTTATTAAAGAAGGAGAAGAGACACTTCATATAAAGATAGTCTTTCGCTTTATTTGTTATAGTGTTCTATAAGTTTGATCCTGATACAAAGGCTTCTTAAACCTACGTTTGTAAAGCATCACACCATATGCCTCTCTGCCAGTCTACTACGTTTCTTTTCCTATGTCTGTTATCACATGCATGCTTAGTGGATATTCAGACCAGTTTAGTGACAAAATGCAATTCCCTTACAGAAAAGGAGTGTCTTGAACTGATGCTGTGAGGGTTTTGATTTTTGATTCTGTCTCCCATTTGAATAGGAATGAGAAACTATATCAAAGTAATTTTTCTCGACTTTTCGACTGCTTTCAATACAGTTTTACCGAATCGGTTATTGAAAGATTTATCAATATTTATTGAAAAGCATAGCTTTTAAATTGGATTGATACTTTTTTGCATGAGTGGGAATAGCAGAAAAAAGCTTAAAAATAACGTTAGTGTGACACACGGAGAAACTTTATTTGCAATATTGCTGTAATATGAATATGACTGATCAAAAATGGAAACTATTTTTATATGTTAGACTTGTATTTGTATTATGGTATTTAATTCTGACAAGGAACAGGAAATGTTTGATTAATTTTATTTATTTATTTTTCACAATAGTACCATTCAGTACTCAGTTCCATATGTGACGGGGACATTGTTGTTTATTGTCATGCTGACATGTTGTATAATGACAATCACATGGAGTTTCCTGGGAACAATCACGTCATACGTCATCAACTCCTTTATCATTTGGATTTATTGATGTCATGCGATGTAAAAAAAAAATGAGTCGTGATAGCGATAGATAAAGATGTACAGCCTTAAAAAAATGGAATATAAGTACTCGTTTCGGAAACATACCTTTTATTTTTAGCTCAATAATATTTCCTTTTTTCCTAGCAACTAATTTACATGTTTGTGGAGGTTTGAGTAGTATAGCTGGTGAGTGACTAATAGCCCGCACAACTGACGTGTATTATTCATGCATCACCTATGGCTGGATTCGTAATGCGTGTGTACGTTAAAGAAGCTCTACAAGCCACCTCCTGCTGTTAACGTTGAAAGGGTCAATCGTGATGCCTTTTGTTAGGATTCGAGGTTGCATTTCGCAGAAAATGTGTGATCCTGATGTGCGCCATAAAGGACTTGAAGCTATGTTGCCATATAACAAGAAGTATAACAGCCATGGTAAAAAAAACATAATACACAATAACGTTATTAATTTATGATATGCTGTTTTCCTAAGGCAAGTGACTTTGTAATTTACAAGAGATTGTGCCTGATTACCCAACATTAATACCAATTGGTAGTAACTATGCAAGTGGCACTGCCAAATTGAGCCAAAAATGACTTGAAGCTTCATGACGTCATATAATGAGAAATATGACAGAACATTGACACAATTATGATACAACAAGAAACGACAAGAAATGAATACATCAGTTTGTGATATGCTGTTATCTTAAGACAAGTGACTCTGGAGTTTACAAGACATTGTACCCGATCACCCAACATTAATACCAATAGGTAATATCCATGCAAGTGTCACTGCCGAATTGAGAGACAAATTACTTGAAGCTATGTGACGTCACATAATGAGAAATGTAACAGTTTTGATGAAGCAAGAACTCAAACAAAATTAAGAAATGGTTTGTGATACGTCGTTTGTTTTAAGGTAAGCGACTTTGAAATTTACAAGACTTTGTACCCACAACCAACATTAATACCACTAGGTAATATCCATGCATCTGTCGCTGTCGAACTGAACTAAAAAGGAGAGAGAAAAAGAAAGGTGGTGAAGAGTGAAAATATCACAACTGCGAAATTAATTTTTAAAAAAATAGCAGTTGAAGCTTTATATTTCAGTACTCAAAATAGTGTGTCTTCTAACCTGATTTGTGTGCACGCCCTACAAGCTAAACCTTAACAACCAAAAAGTCATATGTACTGTACGCAACTGACAATGGGATATTGCGTACTGTTATAATTGGCAGAAGAGCTTTGTCGTTTAAAATGTTATGACAAGCAATGTCTCCTGATTTTAAGGAAATGTTAGTCAGAACAGTCAACTTTTACGTCATTGTAATCCTCTATATACCTTAAATACAAAAAGTGTGATGTTTACAAGAACATCAATCTGGTGTAATTTGTCCCAATTTTCTTTTTTCAGCTGTCGTGTCTCCTTTTTTTTTTCGTTTATTTTTAGGAATACAGTTAATCAGTTCACTTAGTTCTGATAATCCTAACATCGATAACATAAATACTGCCTCTTTAGTTCAAACAGACGTATTGTTAGGAACAATTCGTGATGTAATTCACTTGGATACGTTGTTGCCTGGTAGTGTTTTCACGTACAAGAAGCTGCTTCATAACATGTTAATTTCTTAACTTACATGTATACTGAAAAAAAAGAAAAGAAATAATACCTACTAACTTTTAATTCATGTACGATTACGAGTGCTTACTATTCTTTACCGTTTGATGATGATACCGCAGTTAGAGCGTGCACCATGTTATTTGTCCATTCTTATCAAAACATATAGGAGCTGCAGACAATAAAATGAGAAATATTATTCAAAATTACTTGAGGTTAAGATAGTTTCTACTACAACAAAGACAGTGAGAATTATAATGTTGGTAAAACTGATATGAGATCTACACTTGTCAGTCGGCATTATACTTAAAAAAAGAACGATTGTCATCGTAAAAAGAAAATATTTTAGTTTTCCTCGACCCGGTAGTTTGAACGAAGTCCTAGTATGTATACTTGTATACTAAGTCAATTGACGATTTCGAAGAACTTCTTTTTCTTAGCGATTATATCCCGTAGTTGGTATACAGATATTGATGATGGCATCGGGTAGATGCTTTGTAAGAGGTTTTGAACTTTGGGGATTTGGAACTTTGACAAGGTAGACTCCATAGTAAATGATCATTACGGAGGTCTAACTGATACAGTGAAGATTTGCAAATGGAAGTTTAGAAATGGAAGAATGTGTGCAAGTATTGCAGTTACCATTCATCATGCACCGTAATTTTCTCATTACAATGGGCATGAAAAGAAATCATAGCAATACCCTCTTAACGTAGACATTTTTTTTTTCTTCATGTGCAATCCAATTCCATTTGTCCTGCGTTTGCTTTGTCCTCCTTTGTGTGAAAGTTACAAACCATAAATATGCAATTCTTTATCGTCAAGAATTCGTTAACAGACATTATTTTTGTTATTTTTCTGTTGATCTGTTGATATGGCTAGTTTATACGGACAAGGCGTTGTTTAAAGAAGGTGCTCCAGTAGAGAGAAAAAGGAAAACCTTGATTTTTCGTTTTGTAATACTGACATCTCAAATGTAGTATTCACGAGTATCTGTTTAATGCATCTCCTTATCGCTGTGCATGGAATGTTTTTGTTGACGATCACCTGTGTTTACCTGCTGAACATTGAAAAAAAAACAACAACATTCCTTGTGCAAGGAAAGAATGGAGAGAAAAAACAGATACCTTTGAAAATTACTAGAGGGCGTAAAGAGAATAAAAAATGCCCCTCTCTCTCTTTCTAGTACTGGGTCCTTTATAAAAACTACTTGCTATCATAAGATCATTTTTCTTCTTATCACAAATCTGTTAGTTAGATAGGATTACAAACAATTTGGAGAAAAAATAAAAATGTAAAAAAAAATGAACTGGACAAAAAGAGAGTTTTTTCGACTTCACTCCGTACAGCTTAATTTCTATCCTACATCCTTTATGCCAAGTTAATGGACATTGTACTGTCAATTAAACGGGTTCTTTAAGGAAAGGGAATACTTTTTTCACTGCAGGTTTTAAACATCAAATGAATAACATGTTCGGAACTCACAATAGTGGGAAAACACTTCTCTGTCGATCAAATGTTTCCATCTGTCGCAAGGTTACTAATATGACATAAAAAAGTGACAGATTATTGCAAGAATTCCCTGTTTGTATTCACAATTTAAGTTGTCGTTTAACTTTGAGATTAAACACTATGGTGAAAATGTAGATCAGGTATATTTTAGATGTGTCTTAGAAAATTGAGGTTTCTATTAAACTGATGTAATGTTTTCTTGATTTTGTTTGACAGTCGCGAATCCTCAATACACATAATATTCAGTTAGTTGTGCCTGAATGACGTAAAAACTTTCTAATAATGCAATGCGCTACTTTGAAACATATACTTATCTAAAAATTCTTAACTTCCAAAAATAACACGCTTTATGAGGTATGGTTTTACCATTAAGCGGAAGAAGGTTTATTTTGTTATCAAATTCGATATCAATTTCCTCGATAGCCGATCCCCTCTAAATGCCAGCATGGATCAAAGTAGCAAGTATTTTTAGCTTGGATTGTTACTGAAGTAACAACGAAAAATTCTAAATTAAAACTTTACGTTTAAACCTCTGTATTTAGTAGAAAATATATTCGGAAATGACGACTTACGCATCCGTTTTTTGTTGTCGGTCTCGGTGCAGCTCTCCTTGGGACAATTAGGATCACCGCATTCACATGCGGCAGCTGGGGAAGGAAAAGTCAACAGGCGAAATCGATTTCGATCGAAGAGTCTTACCTTTTAATGTATATATGCCAGACACGAAGTTACAAATTGTTCCAAAAGATTCGTTTTCCCTGTTTTTAATTTTTATATATAAACATTCTCTCATCAATCTGAACAAAAGATTTGTAGTATTCAATCAATTTGTCCATAACCAATCACAACAAGAAGTAGCGTACGTCGGTAGTTTGCTAGGCACGTCAGGTGCCAGTAAGATCATCATGCTTTAATGTTCATTATTTTTTTATATTTCTGTCTCGTTTTTATCTTTTTAATATCTAAAATATGTTCTATATTTTTTTATGTATTTCATTTTGTATTATATATGTATATTTTATGAAAAGAGTTTACACAAAGAGTGTAAACATGAGTTTAAAGTGGGTTTACACAGTCTCGTAAGACAGTATGTAAATGGAGACTTTGCGAGTCAGGCGGGTAGTAGCAAGCGATGGAATACATTGTCCAGGAAACTAAACAAATAGATTCGTCAAAGAACGTAAGCATTAGATGTTACTGGACAACAACTGTCTTATCACCTTTGATTCCAGTTTTGATACATGCACACTTTATATGTACAATTAATTGAAATGTATCGCATTTCACAACAAAATATTACTATTTCCTTCTTTATAATATTAAGTATATTACAAGTAAATTAATCACTGTAGTAATTTTTTTAAACTGGAAATGAATTAGATGTAAAAAATATTCCATAGACTGATGTTTTCTACCAGGAATTTCCGCCTTCAAATTATCTTATTAATTTATTGAATCATTCATTTCAATTTGTTATTTTAATTATGCCAAACGACTGGCAATATCAGATAGTTACAATGATTGATGTTCGAATGTCTGGGACTTCAGTGAATCTGAAAATAATGATCATTGATTACCAGTCAAGGAGGTTCTCCTCCCATTGAACATCAACTCGAAGGACTATCTGCGTGACTTGAGAAATGAAACGAGTTCATTATTTTGTTAAGCGGTATATCGGCATAATCTTTCTGAAAAAAACTAATATTTCTCAGCCTCTTCATTCTTTCCTGTCGTCTGCTATAATTTATCATTCTGTGCACTATTCCTCTTGTTTCATATTTAGATTGACCTTCCTGTCACTTTGTTTTCTCAGACTGAGATGATCTTACAAAAATAAAACCTTTACAAGTGTGTCCTACTCTCCCAAAGTGCAATAGATCTCCAATAAGGGAGTTTCTACTACCCTTTGATTTGTTATGAACGCTTCTCTATCTTCTGCTAATATCGGCCTACTTGCTAGTTAGGGCCCACCGACTTTTATCGATAGTAAAGTACATCATGTTTTTATCTTGTAAATGGCTCGATCAGACTAAGTAATAAACCATAGCAAAATTATAATTTGTAAATTGTGTAACGACAACTCACCCATTGTTGCTATCACTGCCATGAGAGCAAGGACCAAAATAAAGATAACCTGTGAACAGGGAGGAAAAACTATTTTGTCCTCAACAGAGGTGTTTAACCAACGTAACCTGTCATTGGTTTAAATGACAAGCCTTTAGAATATGTTTTACAAAGAATTCCGTTCTTTTAGGTGCACTGCAAATGGGACTACCTTACACGTGCTTTTCCCGACAATAGTTGAAATTACCGCCTGCGTGACGAGACATGGAACCACACATTAGAAATGGTGGATATTCCCAGCAAATTTTCAACTTCATTCCGCCTTGCTAGTCCAGTCTATTCACTCAGTGACTGTTTTTGATCAGTTTAGGCCAAGTGGCACGTAGCTGAATACCTATCACGGGGTATAGGCCTAGTGTGTCGAAAAGAGGTTACGAAAATGTAATAGTTATGTATACCATGGAATAATGCCACATACTTCTGGGATGTAATTATAGTAGTTCTAAATTAGGGTTCATCAGAAAGAAATGCAAACAAGAGCTGAATTACATTGATTAAGGTATGATTGTCAGCATTCATCACATAAAATAAGGACCTGTAGGAGGTGGAAAACTTGATTTTTTATTATTTGTAAGAAATCTCTTAAGAACCATGGGGCCCATTGACCATATATCGCTTTCCTCAAAATATGTTGTAGTTTGTATTAAAGTAAAGAAAATCAACTTTAAATCCTAAAGTTAATGGTTATTTTTTTTCATTCTGTCACTTTGTAAAATGTTACAAATGATTGAAGGCACTCTGACATTAAGCAAGACATGTCCAAACTACGCGGTGCTTGTAACGAAAAGAAACACTTAAAGGTAAAGTGACATTCATCGATAAAAGATCTGACGTTATTCTGTGCAATGTCAGTACTTCTTTATTTTCAGCCTAATTTATCTCTTCAATACCAGGTTTCCCATTTAGTGAGTGATATTTGTCAAGAGGAAAATGCGTAATTCCATAACGAAACCTAAAGGGGCACACAAAATTCTCACCATGATACACCTGTAACATCCTAAGACGTATCATGCGAGTCCTTCTCTTACCGTCATAAATTTGCGTACTTAGCCAATGTTTGTTTATAATACATTTGTAATACAGGAATTTGCTTGTAAAATTATCAATGTTCAATTTGTGGCCATCTTCAACATTCAAGATGATTAATACAGCCAATATTTCAAAACAACATTTTCATGTCGCCCAACATTTAAAACATGCATTCAGTAGAACAATGTTTTCTAATGTTACGTACGTTTATGTGAATGTATTACATTTTTTTTTTTTATTAGAACATGATGAATGTCTCAAGAATCGCTGCGAAATTCTTCTGTATCTGCACTCTTTATCCAGTGAAACATTGACGATAGCCCCCCCCCCTCCCCCCAGTAGATAAACATAACGTAGCATCTCTCCGTGCAACTAAACTTCACTGCCTGGCATTACCCAAACTCTCTTCTTTATTGCAGTTCTGAGAGAGATGGTTTCATGTGGTGCAACTTTTCCTAAAATATTTGGCTCGAAGCTGACCGTTATTCGTTTTTTTTTTCCCCGAAAAGGTCATTCTATATTTCGAATAAATGCCATTTAATTTTTGATAAAATTATATTTCATGTAAATGCCGTGTGTACTGTTTCGTATGCTGATGATACTAGCCTGTTTTCTCTCATTTCCAAAATTACCCTCCTTTCGGACGATTTTCGGAATTTGATAAATATTCGTAATTGGTTTTGTAGGTACAAATTGTCAATTACATTAAAAAAAAAAAAAACACCTTCTACGTAGCTCATTATTAACGCTAATAGTATTTCATCTGTGTGGTGAAAATATTCTTATTGCCAATGTCACAGTCAAATTTCTCGGAGTCCTTTAAGATAAATATCTTACCTGGAATAACCACATTCAGTGTATTATTGCTAAAGTCTCGAAAGAAGTCGGCATCCTCAATCGTCTACGATATAGTCTTTCAAGACACATCAGGATTACCTTCCACAACATTCTTAATCTCAATTACTTTAAAAATTGTAATATTGTATAGGAGGCACTTATCCCATGTCATACTATACTCATTGTTAAAACATACTCTCCTTTACATTAATACCAGGACTTGAAATGATTTCCCTATCGAAAAAAAAAAAAAAAAAACCTAAAACAACGACATCTCAATGCATATCTGATTTTGAACTACCTCCCATTTGTCATTTTCTTTCTTTATCCTCTTTAGCTTGTTTCCATTCAAATATGTTCATGTATTGTTTATCTACGCAGTTCTCATAGTCTTTGAATTACTACTTGCTTATTTTACTCTGCCTTCGGCTTTGTTATTGCTCTCTATCAGTGTATATTACTTCACTGAATTTCTCTTTCTTCTTGTGAAGACATCGTGGCAACGTAAATAAGCTCTTAGTGACCTTCTTGTTTTCACCCCTCTATGTCTTTCTTTAAAAAATTACGTACAATTTCAGATTAGTGATATATACCTGCAGCAGGTATTTTAGTTTTAAATAAAAAGGAAGGTAGTACTTGTACTTTCCTTTCAAGAAAGAACACAATAACATGAGTGTAAAACTTCACAAGTCGAACTACGCGAGGTTTTTGCATTCAATTCACTGTTTACTGGTTTTCGAAGTTATTCTCTGTGTAAGCAACCGCAAGAATGGTACCTATTTCGGGGGTATGGGTATTCGGCTGTGCCCTTTTTTTTAAATAAATGGCGTAATACATCAAAATAATTTTTAGTACATGTGTAAATTAATTGAATATATAATAACCCTACTTTGGATTGGTGCAGAGCTATAATCAATCTATAATCAATATTGAATATTACTCCTTTTGTATCCGCATTTATCTTAGATAAATCAAGACATGTAAACTGAATTGGAATAATCCTCTTCCACTCATGTGTTCAAATACTGATGGTGATCAAATACTGATCATCAGATTAATACAACGATATAACATTGCAGTACTTACAGGCTTTTGAAGATGCATGGCGACAGATATTCTGAACGTTCGGTCGTCTGATGTAGGTTGTTGGCTGTGTTGACACGGCTGCTACAAGCTACAAGAACTCTCTTTCACTGAAAAGGATCTACCTGAAGCCTTTTTATTGGTGCTCCTAACTTCGTGTTGTAAGTCTGCGCATGTCTACTTTCTGTCCAACAAAAGTAGGACTGGGTACGATTGGCTGTTTGTTTTCATTGAATATCGTTACTCTTATCATAATAAGTACTTTAAATCTTACACTGGCAGGGGAAGAGACTGTGGGACATGTAGTCAGAAAGACTTTAAATTTAGACTTTGTGACCCACCTAAGGGAATTATCTCAAATTATCAATTTCTTCATTGTTAGAATTGACAAATCTGGCCGACCCATGGCCCAGAAGTTGCACATTTTAGAGAAACGTAAGAAAGAGAACCTTTTCTTAAATGTCAAAATAGCCTTTTAGCTGCCTGCATTTCCTTCAATCAGAGAGGGTATATTGTAATACCTAAAGTAAACAATGCTTTTTGCAAACACACAAAAGTGAGATTATGAAGAAAAAATAAGTTTTTGGTCACATTACTGGAGTTTCTGGCGATATGGTCCATTCCAACAGGGTTTATGGTTCAAGTATCCTTTATGTAGTGAATGGGTGAAAAAAAAAGAAAGAAACAGATATGAAGTGGTTATAAATAAACAGTTTGGTTTTAATAAAATATAATACTATGGAAATATTTCAACTTGTTTAGGATATCATTAAAAATTGTGAGCGTGAAAAATACAATAAAGTCGGTCTTACTAACATGAAACGACAATTTCTATACTAGTCATGTGGGAAGCTTTTTATTTAAGATAGGACAATTCAACGTTGTTCAACTGTTAATGTAAAAAGAATATGAACAAGTAGACATCTTGCAAAATTTGTTGAAATGGCAAGATATGACAACTTGTCAATGAAACATTGTATGGAAAACTGATCACTTCCTCACTAAGTAAAAAAAAAAGTGAGCAAGTCAGGATTTGTAGCAAATGGTTGAATTGACAGGATGTGATACATTATTCAATGAACATTTTACATAAAATGTTGAATTCCTTATTAAGAATCAGTTAACAAGGTATCATTTGCAGCAAAACATTGAGTTATTATGATAACGCAACTGAACAATTGATCATTTTCTTTTTGTTTTAATGATCTTTATCTCAGTATGCAGACATTTTGTTGACAATTGTCAACTTAATGGCCAAAAATATTTTTATCTTGATGCTACTTTAAAGCTTCCGTACTCTTTTCATGCCCGATTACACGTCCCTTGCCAATCTAAATGACACCAAAATTTATTCTGTTATGTAGCCCAAGAAAGCCCAGGTAAAGGAGATGATATTAGCTAGAATGACAGCTCCCTGCCTAGACATTGGATTGACACTCCTGATGTACTACTTTACGAGATGTTTCAATGGCCATGTGGATCATCACAGGATGAGGTGTTGAAACTAGCCTAGGGCGATGGGGCATTGTAACAGGTTGAGCCTCAGTGCAACAATGACGAGGTGAGGTTGGAGGGACTCTCATTTTTGTGGATGAGATTCGACATGAATGATTATTTGGCGTTTCATAGTTTTTTTTTTTTACCCACAGTTACGTGCATCTACCCTGCGCTGGCTTAACAATAAAATGTAATTCTTTATTACCACACGCTATTGAAACGATAAAAAAAGTCATGAAAGTATTTTGACTTTTTGCTTGAATATAGTTTTTGATGAATATTTCGCTGGAACAAGTGTGCACCTTACACTTACTGGTATGAAGCTGCGAAAGTACAGATCATTAACGTCATTTGCTCTTTTTTCATATTGGAAACGAACCACTGTGCCTTTTTTTTACATAATAACTGATCTGTGTATCTTATCTTGAGTTGGAATATAGTCTGACTTCTAAAAGAGCGAGAAAGACATATTGCGCTATTACCACGCACAGTTCAAATGACAAAAAGGCCATGAAAATAACTGTATTATTTTTCAACTAAGTTGAAGTTAATAGTTTGCGTGTATCAGTGAGATCCTAACAATTACTAGTGCCAGGGAGCTGGGAAAGCTCAGCTGGAAGAACTTGTTTTTTTAAAACTTGTTGTGCATTAAAGATACAGCGTAGTATCTGCTGTATCTATTTTATCACAGATATCTTATATCAGATACATGTGCATTTTGTTTATTAGAACATTACAGAGAAAATTTTTATCAAGTGATTGGTCTCATTTGCACTTACCATAATTCTAACCTATCATTACCTACACCAGATTACAGTAAACACAGTAACGCAATAAGCCGTGTAATTGGACTTAGATGCATTTTTTCCTGAATTCGGAGGTTCCAGCTCAATACATTTTACAGAGCTACACGATTAGAAAACCCAACTTATCTGGAAGCAAGTGGCTGGCACAACAATACTATAATGTGTAGATTTGCATCGCCAACATTTTAAGAGCAAGTGGCATGAGAACTCGAAGCGACGTGCTGCTTTATTTAACTAAATTTATAATTCAACCTCTATCTTAATGAGAGATATCATGCAATTGGGCTGTAGAGATAGGAACATATAGTATATCGACAACTATATAACAAGTTTCATGAGGTTTCCTGACGTAGCCTGATAGAAGTTCTTTTCAATGTTTTGAAAAATCAACGATGTGTAATACTGTGAACACTGAAGCAGAGCAAAACTGACTCCTTTCGATGTAAGTGTATCACAGAAGACAAACACCTTATTGCGTTCACTCTTTAATCCAGTGCAAGGCAATAATTATACGGGGATTTGGACAGTTGCCGGATTTGTGACCTTGCCGGTGTCAAATTACTTTAAAGCGTTCTATCTGGATCTAAATAACTAACAGCAATCCATTTCGTGACTTTCGCATTTTAGTCCTACAAGTATTGTTCACCCCAAATCGACGGAGTTATCTGTAAAGGTTGACTTGTACACCCAAGAAAAATGCACACAGTACGTGAACTACACAGTGTATGCATGTGCAACACTACGTTGAGGTGCTCATGTGATTCATGACACGACCTTTTGTCTTTGAAAAAAAGTCCGGGCTAAGCTCATTACTGCGTGCGAAGAAACCACGTGTATTTATCATTACGGAAATGGGTTGGTGTCACGTTTTATTGAGTCTATAAGTCCATAAAATCCTAGAGAGATAAAAAAAATATGGCACACTCTAATTTATGTCATGGCACTCTGTTCTATCTGCAATTGACCTACAGTGTAACTCTAGGTTAAAACCGCATCCGAGCTTCCATAAATGAGTGGATTATCTTGTATTTAATACACAAGTCCAGAGCTGTTCATTTATGGGGTGAGATTTTGGTGAAAAAGGACGAAGACGGAAGAAAATTTGGCTTTGTAAGTGATCACAATCTTATTGAAAATGAACCCCTAGAAAACGTAACACGATTAGCGACATGGTACCAATTACCGTGCGGTTATCCGAGACGAAACGACAGTCATCCCAGCTAACAAAGTTACGTTTTTACAACGTTGTGGTTACGTCTCGTTTTTGTTGTGGTAACGTTGTGGAATTACGTTGTAGTTACGAAATTTTGTAGACTCCACCCAACGTTATTATAACGTTATTTCAAAACCAAGATATAACGTTTTATTTACGTTGTTTTTACGTTATTTTACGACGTATCTTTTTTAAGTTAAAATAACGTTTATTCTGTACGTTTTAGCTACGTTGTGAAGTTACGTTATTATAACCAATTGATGAAAGGACAATGTACTTCTTGGAAAAAAAAAACCAATGAGGCAACGAATTTTTAATGATGCACAGTCATCAGTATTTATTGCTATCTCGGAAAATAAACAATATATGCAGTAGTAA
Source organism: Stichopus chloronotus (assembly GCA_021234535.1). Lineage (NCBI taxonomy): Eukaryota > Metazoa > Echinodermata > Holothuroidea > Aspidochirotida > Stichopodidae > Stichopus > Stichopus chloronotus. The sequence goes on along the minus strand of CM037833.1, from coordinate 18,126,637 downwards.
AAGAGATGATGATTGCATGCATGCATGTTTCTTAACTGTCACACATGGCAACTTTAAATCAAGTCTATAAATTATTTAAACCACAGCTAATTAGCCTAAAATGATATTCAGACAAGTACATCTTAACACTTTTGAGGGATTTTCGTTTCTATGATCTTTCTAATGTCCAATACCAGAAAGCAATGATCAAACAACCACACACCAACAAATTTACCAGTCACTGCCATTTCGCGAATGAAAAAAAGAAACCATTAATACACTTAAGATAAAGTTTAAATACGAGAGCAAAAAAATCTGCCTTTCAACACAAAAATAATACAAAATATTGAAAACAAACAAAAGTTGATCCACAAATTATTTAGATGAAAACCCATGAAAGTCCATGATCAATGAGATTTCACCTTGAAACGTCCCTATGACCAAAGGCCCTAAAACTTCCCATGTCCCAAATAAAATGATGTTGAAGTTTTCGAGGAACTGTAAGGCTAAATCCCTCAACGTGAAGGAGCTTAGGAACTCAAGGTGGATGTCAGCTTTGCCACTTTTACCCCCATTTGCAAGAGTATGGGGCAAAATGAAACCATTTCAATGATCATGGGCTATGTCTATTTCTCAATGCAGATATTTTGATCAATGTATACAAAAAAAAAAAATGTTTTTAGAATTCCTTCTTTTAAATTTGTGGATTCATTTTTTTTTTTTTTTTTGCACTTTCAAAATTTTCGTTCTAAAAATTAGGCCCTCTCAAATAAATAATAAAAAAAAAAACGAATATATTACTGTTATGCCACTGTAAGTATGTAACAAACATACTGTACACCAGGCTTCCTAAATTAAATTTGTTTTAGCAAGTGGCGTAGCAACAACATTTTAAGTGGGGGAGGGGCAAACATTGGATAAGAAGCAAATTTATGCTCTTAAAATTTCAACTGACCACATGAGGGAAGGAATTTGGCATGGGGTATTGTAACATTAACCTACAGTCAGATCTGGGTGAATTTCGGGGGGGGGGGGGGGCAATGCCTCCATCTGTGATACTACCTAGGTTAACCCCCCTCCCAGTTCCTACACCTACTGTATGGTTTTAATGCCACATGGATTATTTCTATATAATGCCACACTGATCTCTGTCCTGGTGAGGGCTACACATCAGGTTTCTGTAACATCCGGGAAAAGATAGATTTTTCTTTTTCACTGGAATATGTATGCAAATTTCAATTGTATGTTTCTTGCCCACGCAAACTGAAGAAAAACATGTATAGTAAATCAAAAGTATGACCTTCAACTGCTCTAGACATTGCAAAATTGCAATAGCTAACAAGCTAAGCATACACCTTTAAATGACCACTATCTTTACAATACTTAACTACTACGAAATCGACAATCTGATTTTTTGCTGTGGTCAAACTTGGGACGCTCCTCAACTATCTTCCACTATATGTACTATATTGTAAATCAACAAAAAGACCAACCGTGAGTGATCGGTAAATAGATAACTGTAATAAAACCTGGCAAAGTCACGGTCAATGTTTTTCAGGTCTTCTTGATTCTCTTTCAAGAACCAATGATCTCAATCTTACAGTAGTGCAGACACTTGTGCTAGCTGACTAAGACCAATCCCCAGTTACCCAGTGAAAGAATGTCTGACTGTGACCCGAGGACAGTGCCAAGAGATTACCCATGATACAGTAAGGCATAATCAAAATAAAGCACAGTGAATACAGTATGTACCCATGTTCAGTTTTCATTCGTCGACTTCCCGATATCCATATCCATTAGATTTCCCTCCATGTACAGTGGAAAACAGCATTTGCTGTATAATTGCCACATGAATCTCCACAGGAATTTTATTGAACTAATAAAAAGAACATACTGCTTTGGTCACTGTAAGGTGTGCAGTACATTCCAAAAAAAAAAAAAAAAATGGCAGGTGTACAATAAGAGAGAGCTGCAATATGAGATAAGTCGAGAATAACAAATATCATAATCATGGCAGGTGGAGGACTGTATTAAAAAAAAAAAAAAAAAACAGTTTTCTCAGGAATCTTGTTGGACACATACCTGTACTACTGAAAACTGGTTGAAAAGAAATAACAATAATGTTCTGTACTCAACAATTCTCAAGCGATAGGTTGCAAACCAACTGTGTGGGCTGGCAGATGATTTCTGTTGTGTTGCAAAAACTATAACGTTGCTTAAGCCCAAAACAACTTCTAGACTAGAAGAGCTGTCGCAGTCACCTCTCTTATCAGTCGATCCCATCTCACCTTCTTGTAATGCTGTGTAGGCTCACAGTATGTCTCTTGCTGTAGCTAAGCTTTCAGATTTTATTCATGTGTACTTGGTAGTAGGGCCACCGGTTACAGTACAGTAGATGTAGTCAAAATGGTTCAAAGCAGAAAAGGTGTGAGTACAGCTTCAATCCAGGTCGAAGTCTTCGTTTACCCTCCTTGAATGCTAATGTGCATTCTCCCGCTCAACATGTGCAACCTTCAATGCTGTGATATAAAAATAACAAACCTTAAATGGTTAATAACTGAATTCAATCAAAGGCCTACCATATGGTTCACCTCAGCATGTACTGTTCTCCACTGAAAATCATGGCCAGTTGTTAAGAAATGCTTCACAATGCAGATGATATACAATAACATTTAGTTTGGACATCAGAAAGTATTTATACATGGCAATTTCAGGAAACTTCAAATAGGAAAATTGTCAAAAAAACTAGAATTTTGCCTATTCACCCTATCTGCCATCTATTTCTAGTACTCTACTGTACAAAAAGTGCTGAATGTACCTTTACTTCCAATTATCAGGTCATGCTGAGTTTTTAGCCACCTGATGTCCTGCTCTTAAAATGTCAGCATAATCCGCAGAACTGTACTGTATGAACAGTATCAAAGCAATAACGCTATTGTAATTTCTTTTTTTTAAAAGCATTTCTACTGCATTAGGCCTACGGTACTTGTCATTTCATTATTGTAAACACTAATGTGCAGTATGACAGTAGGCTACAGTACAGTCTCAGATTTATGAATATGCTATGACGTGATGGTTTTATTGTTTAGTTTTTACTGAATTCGCAAGTTATTAGGTGAACTACACATTAAAGATGTTGCTTATGTTGACATATCTTTACTTCAGTTCATTCTGAGGCTGACTAGCTGAATTGGATGAAATGTTTTTTACAGTATCTGTTCCCATAGTTTACAGTTTTGCTTTCTTTTTCTGTGACTCTTTAGTGGATTTGCATGAACTGGCAGGCTGCAGTTCTTACATTTCTACAATACAGTAGTTACAGGTACTGTAGAGACTAGTTTGATGAAGCTGACATACTTTTCTTTTCTCAAGATGTTTCTCACATAATTAGATAATGATTTTCCTCTTGAAATTACTTTGAGGATATCTGCAATTTGTTTCACTCTTTACCATGATCTTACTGGAACTTTTAATACAGTACCAAAGCACAGTACTGTACAAATACAATATTGTACACATACCAAGATAAGTGGTCCTGTAGATGTGTTGAAACGTAGTACAGTACTGTAGCAATGTAGAGCACTACGTAGCGTCATAGCCGATTGTACAATACTTTAAATAACTTTATTCTCATGTGAAGCCTAATGATTCCCTTCATCTTCAAACAAGTTGTGAGCTGCTGGACAATATTAGTGGTTCATCTTTACCGAGTAATGCTGTCTTACAGACTTTCCTGGCCATAACAGAGAACTGTTCTATTATGTCAAACCCTCCATTGCATAGAAAAGGTATATCAACAACACACCAATGTACAGTAGGACTATACTATACTGCAATTGTCTGTTAATTCGTTCTTAAAATCAAAGGTGGAACACACTGCGTGTTTGAAATGAACGAAACATTTGGCACTTAGAAGTCAGATAGTCAGGCCTGTGAAGGTCTTCAACATATATTCACATTAATAATAGTGTAAATCATAGCTTTGTACTGTTGTCCGAGTTCTAATCCAGGGTCATGTAAAGTAATGAAACTACACTTAAAACAGTCATGCTTCAAAAAATAACAATGCCCCTTCAGTTTCCCAACTGTTCCAATATTGTGCCCAGGCAATACAATTATACACTTTTGTTTGCAAGTACAAGCGTACTCATGTGCCAAAGAGTAATTTCAAAACTGCTCCAAATCACGACGCGAATACCAACTTTTGGAATCCAAGCTCCTAACTCTTGGAAATTGAGACCATAATTTCCAGGTGTACAGTACAAAGTCTCAAACTTGCATCATTCATTGGCTATATTGCTACCATTCCACTTCAACATTCATTACATGAAATTTAAGAACTTTTCCGAAGATTGGGCTACCACTACAGTAAGCCTACTAGCCTAGCCATCAATCATAATACTGTAAAATTTAGGCTTAGTCAGTACAGTGTACTGTAGTGTAGGCTACGTTGAGTAACGGTACTCACTGGGGTTATGTTAGGCCTCCATTTCACACTCAGTGCACACGGCAGCATACGGCACACTATACAGTACGTAGCCTAACCGCAACTCAACGGGTTTATACAAAACATACAAATTATCACGACAATTATCAGCTATAAACGTCAAACTGTTTCCGAATAACAATGAATGAATCTCATCATAATCATACGGCTATTAATTGCTGTAAATGCAAGGCATTACTTGCAACTTACACGTACAGTAAGCATCAATCGAACGATGAGACTTCAGCAGCAGAACAGGATCGCTATCGAGTTTCCTCTGTCGCAAATTCAGACAGCCGTACCGTATGCGTTAGCAACGAGACTTTCAAACTGCAGTTCGCGCGCTTTTGTTACTGGATTGTGAAATAAAGTGTAAGTTATTATTACCGGGCATTTTACGCAAGGATTTGCCAACGGTTGGCAACATTTTTCAGCCAGTGAATACTCAGAGTTTTAAAATTGTGAGCATTTGAACAAGTTTAGCTGTTTGCCAAAGTAGCAAGTAGAAGTAAGGTAATGAAAATGAGTGAAGGCCGGTAAAAAACAAAACTCAGTGACATCCACTGTCAGAAACACATACTACTGTAGCCTACATAGCTGACTGGACTTCTATTTGACAGCGACGAAAGGGGGCCGGGGAGGGTTAGTATGTCACATACGTTTGTTAAACGTCTGTCTAACACTGATGTAATCAACCAAAATAACGTTGTAGAAACGTTAGTTTGGAAACGTTGTAGAACGTTGTGATTTTACGTAACTTTGTTCGTTATAATTACGTAATATTTACTATCTCTGACAACAACGTAAATATAACCAAAATGAAACGTTGCCAGATCGTTGTTATGAAACGTTGTGAAAACATTGTGATTTTACGTAACTTGGATACGTTGTATTTACGTTATATTACGTACCACTGACACCAACGTAATTATAACCAGAATGAAACGTTGTCAGATCGTTGTAAGGAAACGTTGTGAAAACGTTGTGATTTTACGTAACTTTGATACGTTGTATTTACGTTATATTTACGTACCACTGACACCAACGTATTGCAACCAAATAAAACGTTTTATTTTAACGTGTAAAAACGTTGTGATTTTACGTAACTTCAAAACGTTACGTATAGGCCTACGTTGTATTTACGTTACACCGACACCAACGTAACCACAACCAAAATATACGTTACAGTTACGAAATAGCGAAATAGAAGGAAGGTAATGAAAATGAGTAAAGGCCGGTAAAAAACAAAACTCAGTGACATCCATTGTCAGAAACACATACTGTAGCCTGCATAGCTGACTGGACTACTATTTGACGGCGACGGAAGGGAGCCGGGGGAGGGCTAAAATGTCACATTTACGTTTTATTAACATCTGTCTAACACCGATGTAATCAACCAAAATATAACGTTGTAAGAACGTTAGTTTGGAAACGTAAGAACGTTGTGATTTTACCTAACTTTGATTGGTTATAATTACGTAATCTTTACGTATCTCTGACACCAAGTAATTACAACCAAAATGAAACGTTGCCAGATCGTTGTTAGGAAACGTTGTAAAAACGTTGTGATTTTACGTAACTTTGATACGTTGTATTTGCATTATATTTTTACGTATCACTGACACCAACGTAATTGCAACCAAATAAAACGTTATTAAAACGTTTTTTTAACGTTGTAAAAATGTTGCGATTATATGTAACTTTAAAACGTTATATATTTACGTTCATCACCGACACTAACGTAATCACAACCAAAGTATAACGTTGTAGTTACGTAGTGTGTTAGCTGGGATTGTACTTAGAACTTAACTTGTCTACGTGGAATTGGGTTGTTAAGTCATAAACTCAAAGGTCCAATCCTTATAAGTAAAAAGATCTAAAGAAATGTGTTACAATTAAGTAATAGAAAGAAAGTTTACCAGGTATAGTTTGTCCCTCATGACTTCTTAGAATCTGTCTGTCAATTGACTACTTTGCAAATTCCCCTTCTCATTTCCTCTAGGAATATACTTTGAAGACGTAAGGAATCTTGATGTGAGAGATACTACTAGAACATTATGTCGTCTTTCCCTTACATGCCACTCTTCATATCACATCATGTGTTTTATTACCAATTTTACCTCTCAACAAGTTTCAAATGAATGTTCTAAGAAGTACACACATGAGTACATTGCCTTGGATTTTGTCTCTCTTCCTGTCTTTCCACGTCTTCTTATCGATTAAATAATTACTTCCAAAGTTAGAATTACTTAGCTAAAGAATAGTGATAACCGCATAACCAAACAATTCACGTAATTGTTTTCAGAACTTATAGTACATTTTTTCATAATGTCACATTGTAGTTTGACCCTGACATTGTTTCTTAGACACAAATCGTTTCGATGGATCACAATTATTCTCAAGCTATTTGCCTTAGATTGTAAAACAAGAGATTTTACCCGCTGTTATGAGATGGGAAGGATTGAATTCATAAAAGTTGGGACGCATTTTGGAAAAAAATACCTGTATATCCAGATACATGATTAAGTTAGCTTTGAACGAATTAACACTGCAACTGAATTAATTTGAAAATTACCTGAACAACCTTCGATAATCATTCTTCAAAGCAGTGCTTTAGCGTTGTCTCTATTTTTTTTCGAAGTTTGAATAACGAATAACAAAGTTTTGATGAGACTTGGACAGAGATTTTTTTTTTAGTAAGGAACGCTACCGTCGTCACTGTATAAGCCAACAACCGCTTTGTCCAGGTGTAGGCTCAGCATATGGCGGATGTACAGACCCACCAGCTCGCAATTTCTGTGTTATCTTGGCTGCTGATGGCCACGTCAAATAAGCCAAGGCTGCCCTTCGCTGTCCATGAATTTTCGTTGTTAAGCACGTTCGTCAGCCGATGTATGATTCTGTCCAAGTTTTGGTTCGAGATACTAAAAGACGGTACTTGCCTCCAATCTTCACGGTTTCGTTAAAGGACTTTTGTTAATGGCTTTCCCATATAACGACTGTCTGGATTTGTTGATTTTTATCAACCGTGACCCACATATGCATATAAAAGGGCAGTCCACAGAGTTGAGTCTCTCATCATCACGGTCCTCTGGTTATTCTTTACATTTGATCTTCTTTCATTTTGTTCCTATTTTTTACTTGTACAATTGTTTTTGGAACAATGTTGGGCTGAAAAATGATCAATTTTGGTATGATCATTTCTTTTTATGTAATTAAGAGGTGTCTTCGTTAGATTATATTGCATAGATCCTCAATTAAAAGTTTTGCATTACTTTTAAGCACGGGTCATGGAGACGAATCGTACGCTGGGACTTACAAGACGTAATTATACATATTTAGACGAGGTGTCGATATCTGTTACTTAGATCTCATCTGGAGCACTGGAAATATGCTGTTAGTATTTGAAATACTCACATGATAAGCGATATGTATTTTTAAAGAAGGTTAAGAGACACTTCATATAAAGATAGTCTTTCGCTTTATTTGTTATAGTGTTCTATAAGTTTGATCCTGATACAAAGGCTTCTTAAACCTACGTTTGTAAAGCATCACATCATATCATATGCCTTTCTGCCAGTCCACTGCGTTTATTTTTCTATTTCTGTTATCACATGCTGAACAGCGAGCAAAATATCGAAGACCCATAATGGACACTGCATGGGTCTTACTGAGCCGACGTAATGGTACGCTCTACATACATGTGATTAATACAGGATAATGGGACGCACATTGACTTAATGGGGCCTAACTGTCGTTTCCACTGTTTGAGCCTACTAAGGCCCATTGGGTAATGTGGGTTAGGAAGGATACGTTCGGGTTATATATGTACATTACAGCAGTCCATATATTATTTAGATGCAACGCATTTGAGTGAAGCATTTTATCTTCGTTTTACAGTTACATTAATCATAAGTTAAGTAGGAAACCTCCAATTCAAAACGTGTGGTCAGTAGATTCTTAACGATGTCAGAACCATACGTTGACTCAACATAGAAATGGAACCTGATAACACAGAGATGCATTTGGCTATAAATGCACCCGATCATAACTTTTAGATCAGGACGGAACGGGATTTGTTTGGCATTTTAGTAGAAATCGGATCAGTAAAATCAGGACGTTTAAAATGCTATAAGACAAAAAAAAAAAAAAATTGTGCAGGGTTTCCTTTGTTTCAAAGTAAAACATCTAAATTGGTAAAGTCTATTAACAAATCATGAGAGTTGCGATTGGTCCTCAATAATCTCAAGAAATTGCCGATATTACATCCACTTCTTGGTCCAGACAAAAAAGAGAAAAAAACACATCATACTTTTCTGTAACAACATTGTCACTTGGCCTAGAAATGTTAATGAAATTTTCCAATTTTGACGGTTTCACCTCAGAACTTAACTATTTTGTAGGACTTATCAAAACAATCCACCCAACCCGTAAATTTACAACCCTTAAATTTGCACCTTCAAATTTACAGCCTCCCCAACAAAGGTATCATAGGTAAATCTCCTCACTTCTAAAAAAGACCGTTTCACACTATCGGGGTACCTGGACTCATGCACCTATATCAAGTCTTGAGAAAGCGTTCAACATTTATATCTAGGATCTACAAACCCCAAAATCTTTGTAAAAGGATTCATTAAAGGGTAATCGATGTGATTTTAGTGAGAGAGTCAACCTTTTCAAACAGACACTCCAAGTTAGACGGGATTAATTGGGAGAACTTATAAACAGCGCCATGCCACCGTAAAAACCGAGCAGACCACTTCAGCTCTAAAGTAAAAGCATCCAGTCCTCCACCTCACATCGGAGTAAGAAATCTCTATGAAGTAACTGCCATCTTATCACAGAACAACCTATTTTTTATGTGAAGCTAGGATTTTTCTGAGTATGATGAGTGTTAACGATTTATTTTACATACTTACACATTAATATTTAGTTACATACACTGATTTTAAAATGTGTACACTTTATAACCTGATATGTAGGTTGAACTCAACTCAGATTTAAAGTGAAACTTGTATCGGTGTTATGTATTGACATCCATAGAATGGAAAAAAAAAACAATGTAGAACTGGAATTGTCCTCACCTTGCCCCGATAATATCCTTCTGGGTGCAATAATGGTAAAATAGTTAGCCAATCTATATACCCCATACAGCCAACCCTTCTGGCACCAATGTAGCAGAAATAAGTACCACATAGTCCTATTTAGGACCAGATGGGTGCGAATAAATTCTGCTGGCTGCGTTGCCTTCACTTCAAATTTTAAAGGTGACACCTTGCGATTGCTAAGTTTAAATTCCATTATATTAGTGAGAGCAATTCAACGCGATGTTGGAATAACGTCTCTTATAGTGTTTAAAAAATAATGCATCCTTTCTTAGTGGATATTCAGACCAGTTTAGTGACAAAATGCAATTTGCTGACGGAAAAGGAGAGTCTTGAACTGATGTTGTGAGGGTTTTGGTCTATGATTCTGTCTGCCCATTTGAATAGGAATGAGAAACTATATCAAATACTTTTCCTCGACTTTTCTACTGCTTTCAATACAGTTTTACCGAATCGGTATTGAAAGATTTATCAATATTTATTGAAAAACCATAGCTTATAAATGGGAACAATACTTTTTGCATGAGTGGGCATAGCAGAAAAAGCTTTAAAATAAAGTTAGTGTGACACAGGGAGGAACGTTATCTGCAATATTTCTGTTGTTAATATGACTGATCAAAAGGGCAAATTGTTTTTACATGTCATACTTGTATGTGAATTGTGGTATTTTATTTTGACAAGGAACAGGAAATGCTGGATTAATTTTATTTTTTTTTTTCACTATAGTACCAGTCAGTGCTCAGTTCCACGTGTGGCGGGAACATTGTTGTTTATTGTCATGCTAACATGTTGTATAATGGCAATCACATAAAGTTTCCTGCGAACAATCACGTCATACGCCATCAACTCTTTTATCATTTGGATTCATTGATGTCACGCGATAAATAAAAAAAAAAATGAGTCTAGATAGCGATAGATAAAGATGTACAGCCTTAACCAATGGAATATTAGTACTCGTTTCGCAAACATACCTTTTATTTTTAGCTCAATAATATTTGCTTTTTTCCTTGCAAACTAATTTGCTTATTTGTGAAGGTTTGCGTAGTAAAGTTGATGAGTGACTAATAGCCCGCACAACGGACCGTGTATTATTCACGCATCACCTCTGGCTGAATTCGTAATACGTGTGTTCGTTAAAAAAGGTCTGCACGCCAGCACCTGCTGTTAAAGTTAAATGACTAAACGTCAATAGTGGTGCCTTTTGTAAGGATTCGAGATTGCATTTCCTAGAATGTGTGATCCTGATTTACGCCATAGACGACTTGAAGCTATGGTACCATATAACGTGAAACCTAATAGCCATGGAAAAAAGAAGTATACACTAAATACGATAATACAACAATAATACAAATTGGTAATATCCGTGCAAGTGTCACTGCCGAATTAAGCCAAAAATGAATTGAAGCTGCATAACGTCATAAAATGAGAAAATGACAGTTATGATAAACAAAGAAATGACAAGAAATTAAGGCATCAGTTTCTGTTATACTGTTTTCTGAAGGAAAGTGACTCTGAAATTTTGCCAGACATTGTACCCGATCACCCAACATTAATACCAATAGGTAATATCCATGCAAGTGCGCGGCCATTGATAAATTGAGACACAGATGACTTGAAGCTACATGATGTCATATAATGAGAAATGTAACAGTTAAAGCAAAATTCAGGAATCGATGTCTGATACGTTGTTTGTTTGAAGGCAAGTGACTTTAAAATTTACAAGACCTTGTACCCATCACTCAATACCACTAGGTAATATCCATGCACGTGTCGCTGTCGAATTGAGCTAAAAAGAGAGAGATAAAGGAAAGTGATGAAGAGAGAAAATATCACAACTGCGAAATGAAGTTAAAAAAAAGAAATTGAAGCTTGATACTTCAGTACTCAAAAAGAGTGTCTTTGAACCTGATTTGTGTGCACTCCCTATAAGCTATACCTTGATGCCAAAAGTTATTTGTACTGTACACAACTGACTATAGGATATTCGTACTCATACAATTGGCAGCAGAGCTCTGTCGGTAAAATGTTATGACAAGCAACGTCTCCTGATTTTAATGAATGTTAGTCAGAATAGTCAACTGTTACGTCATTGTTTTACGAATATAGTTTATCAGTTTGCTTGGTACTAGTTATCCTAACATCGATTATATAAATATCAAACCTTGTCTCTTTAGTTCAGCTACATTTTATAGTTACGATCGGTTCGTGGTGTAATTCACTTGGATACGTCGTTGGATGGAGTGTTTCCACTTACAACGGGCTGCTTCATGACATTTTAATTTCCTAACCTACATGTCTAGTGAAAAAAAAAGAAATAATACCTACTAACTTCTAATTCGTATGTGATTATGCGTCCTTATTATTATTTGCCGATCGGGCACCACGATGCATGGCCATTGTCATCAATACATACAGTGACTGCACAAAATAAAATGAGAAAAATAATTTCAAATTACTTAAGTTTAAAATAATTTCGACTTCAACAAAGACACTAAGAATTTATAAGGTTGCTGAAACTGATATGAGATCTGCACCTGACACTCGGCATTATACTTTAAAACAAGATCAATAATGTTGCGTAAGCCCAGCTGTAGCTGTTATAGAGAAGCGATTGGAGTAACAAATAACTGAAAGGGACATAAAATCTATTATCAAAAATATGTGTTTAAGAATAAATTTAGCATGAAAATGAATTGACTTGATGGTTTTGAATATTTTATAAAAATGGCAGGTTAAGCAAGAAAATACAATGTGAACTGAAAAGTTACTTCGCTTACGTAACTGTTATTAATCGTTAAGTCATTCAGCAATAAAAGGTGACAATCCTTATTGCATTGATGGACTTGAAAATTTCTCAGTCTTAAATTTGGTTGGCATAGAAAAATACTTGGCTTATATAATTATCTTGAAGTAGATAAAAATAGAAATGTAATCTGTTGTACATGCCTGTCACATACATAGTACCAGAAGCTCTGTAAGTATCAACAGTACAAAGCATGACAACTTAGTAAAAATATGGCGTTTTATCCTTGTAAATATGACGTTTTACACTGAAAAAAATGAGTGATCTCTGAAGTTTGTATTCAAAAAGAAAAAAAAAAGGGAAAAAAATTGTAGAAGAGTAATGAAAGACTAATGAACAGCATAGTAGAAATATGTAAAGCTTAATGTGATAACTTGAGTTGTTGTTTACATTGACGATAGTATGAGGTTTTAACTAGTTTTAGTCTGTTGACAAAGTGAGAAAGACTAACTTAGTGGTAAAAAAAATGGGCCTGTGGGCTTGAAGTGTAGAGTATGTGTATTTTTAATTCCTAATGTTATTTACTATCATGTTTTTGGTTACTAATGAAGCCATACTCAAGTTTCCACGGTAGTTGTTCATAAGGTAGAACTTGGTAGTATTCTTTGTGAAGAGAAAACTATGTCACTGAACTCGTAGCACACTACAATTTTACAATTCAGGTTTCCTACAGATGCAGAAGCATTTTGCTGAAGTTCAGAAAAAACAGCTGGAATTTTTGTTTCACAGTAAGTTGGGAGAAGGTGCATTTTTAATTCCTAATATTACTTACAATCATGTTTTTGGTTACTTTTTGTCAAGATCATGCAATTAGCACACCACAACTCATTGTTTTCTTTGTGAGGGTGGAGGGTGGATGAACTGATTTTTTTTATTTACAAGTTTCCTAATGGCTGGAAACTGCATTTCCCGAGTGATCTATTTTGCAAGTGCATTGGAGTAATGCAGAATATGTTTAGAATTACTTCAAGATCTAGTTTGAAGGTCTGTGTTTCAGTTTATCAGGAATATCCTATCGCTGTCAGCCGATTTTGATTCACTTATTAGACAAGTAAATATTTTGCTCCTTCCCCATACAATCTTCTTTCAACTTTTATCATGGTATATAAAGTGGGATATATAAATCCTTCACGAAAAATCACCTAATTAGTGTTGGTATGGTCTGAATGCACAAAATATCCCCGAAGAAGGGGACTTCGCCAGAATTTGGTTCCATGCCTTAAATGATTGCAGAAACGAAAATATAAAACCTTTTGTTCAGCACAAATTGAATTATCTATATGAAACATGTTATTCAACTGAAAGACAAAGTCCCGTTACGAGATCAAATAGGGGTCAAATAAATCGAAAAAGATTGCAGCATACAGATATTACCCTAATTAACATCTCTACCACATTTCAGCCTAATCTGACGAAAAACAGAGGATGGTCAGGCAATTAAACGCAAATATTATTGTGACAGACATTTGTCGTGAGCGACAGCAATACCTCAGCTGAAAGCTTGCAGCTGAGCTAAAAGCGATTGACGTCGTAAAAGGATGTTTTAAGTTCTTTTTTCCCGCCAGAAGTTTAAACGAATTTCCTGTGTATACGGGATACTTCATCAATCGACGGTGTCGATTAACTTGTTTTCTGTTAGTGATTATATCACGCAGTTGGTATACATAAACTGATGATGACATTGCAATTTTTATTCGTCAAGAACTCGTACACAGACATAACGTCTCATTGTCCTGTTTATATAGCTAATTAAGACGTGCATGGTTATTTAAAGAAGGTGCTCCAGTGGAGTGAAAAAGAGAACCTTGATTTTTTTCTCATTTTTTCATATTGACGTCCCTAAGATAATATTCATGAGTATCTGTTTTATACGTCTCCTTATCGTTGCACATGGAGCATTGTTGTTTAAAATCCTCAGTGTTTACCTGCAGAGTTAAGCTAAATGTTTACGAAAAAGCAAACATTCCGTGTTCAATTAAAGAATGCGAGAAAATATCACATACTTTTGAAAATTTCCAGAAGATATGAAGATAACAAAAAATACCTTTCTCTCTCTTTCTAGTACTGGGTCCATTTATAAAAGTACCTGCCATTAGATCTTTTTTTTTCTTACTACAAATCTGTTAAGGAAATATGATTACAACTGATTTGGAGATAAAAAAAAAAATGTTAAAAACAGTTAATGTAATGGACAGAAAGAGAGTTTCTTCGGCTTGCACCTTGCAGCACTACTTAGAGTGACTTACAGCACTAATTACAGCTTGCTTCCTATCCTGTATCCTTTATGACAATTTAATTCACATTCACTGACAATTCAATGGGTTCTATAAGGAAAGAGAATATATTTTTTGTCACTGCAGGCTTTTAAGAGCCATGTCAATGACATGTTCGTAATCCATGAGGCATAGTCAGCTTAAAAAAAATTACTTCTCTCTTGATCAAAGGTTTTCATCTCACCCAAGGTCACTAATATGAAATGTAGCAGTGGCAGATCATTGCAAGAAGTCTTTCTTGACATCCAGAATTAAAGTCAACGTTTGACTTTGAAATCTGACACTATGATAAAAATTAAGATGAAGTTTTTTTTTTTTTTTTAGATTTTCCCTAGAAAATTGAGGTTCTCTGAAACTAATGTAATGTTTTCATATTTTCGGTTGACAGTCACAACTTTCGGATAATGCAATGTGCCATTTTGAGACGTATTCTTATTAAAAAAATTCTTAACTTAAAGAAAAAAAAAACACGTTCCATAAGGTTTTTGTTTTTGACGATAGACGAAAGAAATTTTACTCTTTTTTTTATGAAATATCTATTCGATATCATATTCCTCGGTGGACGATATCTTTTTAATTCCAGCGTTGATCAAATTATGTAAATAGTATATTTAAGCTTGGATTATAACTGAAGTAACAACAAAAAATTTTTAATTAACCTTTCTTTTTCACCCTCTGCATTAAGTACAAAATATATTCGGAAATGACCACTTACGGAATCGTCGGTCGTTGCAGCCCTCCTTGGGACAATTAGGATCACCGCATTCACATGCGGCAGCTGAGGAAGGAAACGTGAACATGGAAGATTGATTTCGATCGAAGAGTTTTACCTTTTGATGTATATATGCCAGACACGAAGTTCCAATGTTTGAAGAGGTTCATCCCCCCCCCCCCCTTTTTTTTTTTTTCATTCTCTCGTCGAACTGAACAAAACATCTGCAATATTGAATCAGATGGCCCATAGCTGATCACGGCAATAGGTAGCGTAAGTCGGTAGTTTGCTGAGCACGTCAGGTTTGAGTACTAAGACCATCATGTTTTAATGTTCACTATTTGTTTATATATGTCTCATTTTTATCATCAAAAATATGTTCTCTACTTTAGATTATTTCATTTTGTATTACATTTTTTTTTAATAAAATGACGTTACGCAAATAGTGTAAACATGAGTTTAATGTGGGTTTAAACAGTCTCAGAAGGCAGTACGTATGTGGACACCTTACGAGTCAGGTGCGTAGTAGCAAACGATTGAATACAATGTCCAGGAAGATAAACAAATAGATTTGTCAAAGTACGTAAACATTTGATGTTACTGGACAACAAGTGTCTTATTACCTTTGATTCTAGTTCTGATGCATGCGCTCTTATTAATATCTGTATAATTAATTGAAATGTATCTCATTTGGCAGCAAAGTATTAGTATTTCCTTCTTCTATAATATTCATTATATTACTAGTACATTAGTAATTGAAGTATTTTTTTTTCAACTGGTAATGACTATGACTAATACCTAATGACTGATAAATATTACATAGGCTGATGTTTTACACCAGGAATTTCCAACTTGAAAGTATCTTATTAAGTTATTTAATCGGACCCTTTAATTTGTTGTTATTTTCATCATACCAAATGATTGGTAATATCAGATAGTTACAGTGGTTGATGTTCGAATGTCCGAGACTTCAGTGCATCTGTAAATAATGACAATTGGTTACCAGTCAAGGAGGTTCTTCTCCCATTGAACATCAATTAAAACGACTACCTGCTTGACTTGAGAAATGAACGAATTTGTCTTTTTTTGAGAGGTATATCGTCGTAATCTTCCTGGACAATCTACTATATCTCAGTCTCTTCATTCTCTCCGTCGCCTGCCTTAATCTTTTATTCTGTGCACTATTCTTCTTGTTTCTCATTCCGATTGACCTTTCTTTCACTTTGTTTTCCCACACTAAGATAATCTTATACAAAATATTCCTCTACACGTATGGCCTAGTCTCCCAAAGTGTAATAGATCCCCTTCAATTAGGGAAAATTCCTACTAACCTTTGATTTGTTTTGAACGCTTCTCTACTTTCTTTTAATATCGGACTACTTGATAGTTACAGTCTTTCATCAACAGTAAAGTCCAACATGTTTTTAACTTGTAAATGATTTGATAAGACTAATTAAAGAACTAAAGCAAAATAAAAAAAAATGTAAATTGTGTAACGACACTCACCCATTGTTGCCACCATTGCCATAAGAGCAAGGACAAAAATCAACAAAACCTGTGAACAGGGAGAAAATAACAATTTTGTCCTCAACAGAGGTGTTAAACCAACGAAACCTCTCGTCGGTTTTGAATGACAAGTCTTTTTTATATGTGTCACAATAGAATCCATGGTTTGGGTGTTCCGTAGTTAAGACTACCCTACATGAGCTTTGTCCGTCAATGCTTGAAAGCACCATTCGCGTGACGTGACATGAAACCACCCTTAGGAAATGATGGGTATTTCAAGTAAAATCTAAACTTCATTCCGCTTTGTTAGTCCAGTCCAGTCACTCAAGGACTTTTTTTATCAGTTTAGAACACGGCGCATCTAGCTGTATACTTATCATGGGTATAGGCCTAGTATGTCGTAAAAAGGTTATGGACATGTAACAGTCATGCATACAATGGAACGATATGACATAATTCTGAGATGGAATTATAATATTCCTAAATTAAGGTCCATCAGAAAAAGAAATGCAAACAAGAAGCTGATTTCAACTTATTAAGGTGGGTACAGTTGTCAGCATTCCACAGATAAAATAAGGACGTTTATTAAGTGGGAAACTTGATATTTCAGGAATCTGTTAGGAACCATGGGCGCCATTGAAGATATATCGTTGTACGCAAAATATGTTGTATTTTGTATTAAATTAAAGGAAATCAAACTTAAATCCTAAAGTTGAAGGTTATTTTCTAATTCCGTCACCTTGTAAAATGTTACAACTGATTGAAGACCCTCTGACAGTAAACAAGATTTATTAAGTTACGTTGTGCTTCTAACGGATAAAAAACCTTGAAGATAAAGTGACATACATCAATAAACACCTGACTTTAGTCTGTGTAATGTCAGTATTTCTTTATTTCGGTCTAATTTATCTCTTGAATACTAGGTTTCACATTCATTTTGTAAGCGGTATTTGCCAAGACGAAAATGCATACGTCCATAGCAAAACCTTAAAGCACACAAAATTACTAAAATAAACCTGAAGCACCCTAAGACGTATCATGCGAGTCCTGCTCTTAGCAGGACTCGTATGACTGCTCTAAATTACCACTTGCTAATTTAAGTCTGGCTTTGACTTTGTAATTGAACTTCTTTATCAGGGTATATTAATTTATTCAATTTCTCATTTTTCTCGTTAAGGCAATGCGGCAACATAAATAAGATCTGAGTGAGCTTCGTGTTGGTACTCCTCTATATCTTTTGTTTTTCTTGTGTATACTCCCTTGCAAGTTATCTTCTTTACTGCAAAATTAGGTCGGAATAAACTCGAAATGAATTTAATGGAATATGAAGTCGCCATGTTATAGCGAAATATCATGACGTCGTATATGCACCTAAGAGTTCACGTAGTATTGTAGATTTTTTAAAGAGATTTTCATTTTTTTTCGAAGATACGTGATGGGGGGGGGGGTGGAAATAAAGCAAGTACGCACTATTTCACATTAGTGATATATACCTACCGCTTAGATAGCTATTTTATTAGTAGTCAAAGAAAATGCAGATACATTTTATTTTTGTGTACTTTCTCTAAGAAAGAAAGCAATAATATGAGTGTAACATTTCACCAGTCCAGCGACGCGATAGATTTGTGCTATTCAATTGACTTATACTGGCTTTCAAAGTTAATCTCTATATAAGCAATCACAAGGATAGTATCCATTTCGGGGGTATTGGCATTCGGTTGGGTTTTTGTTCCAGTAAATGGTGTAATACATCAAACTATTTTTTTTTTCTACATTTGCAAATTGTCCTCTAATGATAAAGAACCACCCTATTTTGAATTCATTTCTAGCTAATCAATCTATAATCAATGTATTATTGTATCATTCATTTTAGATGAATCAAGATATATAAAATTGAATTGGAATAATTCTCTTCGACTGATGTGATTGGGGAGCAAATATTGATTATCAGTTTAATAAATCGATATAGTCTTAAAGTACTCACAGACTTTTGAAGATGCATGGCGACAGATATCCTGAACATTCAGTTGGTCGTCTGATGTAGGTTGTTGACTGTGTTGAGACAGCTACTTCAAGAACTCTTTTTCACTAAAGTGGATCTACCTGAAATCTTTTCATTAATGCTCCTACCGTTGTGTTGTAAGTCTGCGCATGTCTACTGTCTGTCCAGCAAAGATAAATTTTAGAAGGCTGAACACGATTGGCTGTCTGTTTAAAGTGAATATCGTTACTTGTATCATAACAGGTAGTTAAAATCACATACTGGCAGGAGAGGAGACTGAGGGGCATGTAGCCAGAGAGACTTTAAATCTCGACTTTTGTGACCCACCTAAAGGGATTATCTAAGGGTATTACTTGAATAGGACAATTTCGTCATTGTTTGAGTTGATAAATCTGGCCGATCCATGTCCCAGAAGTTGTACATTTAGAGTAACGTGAAAAAGAACCTTCATTCAGAAGGAGAATACTGTAAAACCAGAGGAAAACAACGCCTTGCCAACACTCAAAACAGAGATCATAAAGGAAGAAAAATATTTTTTTGGCCACATTAGGGGTGTCTGGCGATATAGACCATTCCAACAGGACTGGTTGAAGTATCCTCAAGTCAGTAAATTCAGTTAATTCATTGTGAAACAAAAAAGAAATACGGAGTGATTGGGTTTCGGAATGGACGAATTATTTTCAACAAATGAGGATACAATGGAATATTTCATCTTCGTTTAGGGGTGTAGTTAAAAAAAAATGAATGTGACTGAGATGAGAGGTGGAAAATGCAATAAAATCGGTTTTGTTAACATAAAACGACAATTTCTTAACTAGTCATGTAGATAGCTTTTCAATAATTCTAACGCAATTCAAAATTGTTCAATTGCTGATGCAAAAAGAAAGTGAATAAGTAGATATGTTGCAGAAAATCGTTGCAGTGGCAAGACACGATATTTTGTGAATCAAGCATTTCACAAAAAACTGTTCAATTACATACTCAGTAAGAAAGTGAACAAGTCAGGATTTTGCAGCAAATTGTTGAATTGACAGGGTATGATAAGTTGTTATCTGAACATTTTTCATAAAATTGTGGAATTCCTCACTTACAGTAAAGTGAACAAGGTAAAAGTTGCAGCAATACATTGGTTGGTTAGGATAACACAACTGAACAATTGATTTTTTTTTCTTTTTGCTTTGATGATATATTATCTCGATATGCAGACATCAGTTTTGTTGACAATTGTCAACTTAAGGGGAAAAATATTCTTATCTTCACAGCACTTTTAAATTTGCGTACTCTTTTCATGCACGATTACACATTTTACCCATGGAATTGACACCAAAATGCCCTCTACTATGCGGCCCAAGAAAGCCTAGACAAGAAAGGTATTATTAGCTAAAATAACAGCTTCCTGCCTAGATATTGGATTGACACTTCTGTTCTACTTTACGAGATCTTTAATTGGCCATGTGGATCACCACAGTATGAGATGTTGAAACTAGCCCAAGGTGATGACGCAATGCAACAGGTTGAACCTCGGTACAACAATAAAGAGGTGAGGTTGGGGCGACTCTCATTTGTGTGTATGGGATTCGTCGTAAATGATTATTTGGCGTTTCATAGTGTTTTACCCATGTTTATTTGGGTCTACCCTGCGCTGGCTTGACAATAAAATGCAATATTTTATTACCATACGCTATTGAAATGATAAAAAAGTCATGAAAGTATTTTGCCTTTTTGTTTTAATATATAATTTAGTTGCATATTTCTGGAGAATAATTGTGCACCTTACAGTTACTGGTATCATGAAGCTGAGAAAGTACAGTTCATTGCAGGTCACTAACGTCACTTGTTCTTTTTTCGTACTGGAAACGAATCACAGTGTCTTTTAAGACAGTGTCTAATAAGTATATTTTATTTTTCAAATACGTTAAAGGTTAATAGTTTGCATCAGTGAGCTCCTTACAGTTACTGTTGCCAGAGAGCTGGGAGAGTACAGTTCCCTGGCGGTAGCATATTTCGGACGCCCACTAACTATACACAATTTGTTTAAACCCTGTTTCATTTTGGGGGATGTGGGTTATTATGAGTATGAACTCATATGTTGACATACAGCTTGAACGCCCGTCAAACTCACGCTCCCTTGTATTCCAATACTGACTATGTACCATTGTGTCAGCTCTGTGGAAAGGATTTGTCTTTTTAAAAATCATTTACCATCGGAGATATAGTCTGACTTTCAAAAGAGCCAGGAAGTCCCTATAGATATATATTCTGCACAAAAAGTTCAAGGATTCGTCATACATTTCTGTAGTTCATATAATGCGCTTGAGCAGTTCATCTGCACTTTCGACCTTTCCTTCAGTTAAACAGCGAATACGACCAGTGGATACATCTTCAATGAGAGAAATCCTTGCCAGTCAATAGTTATTAAATGAGGTGATCAGAATTTTTTTTTTTCGTTACGTTTTACAAAGCAATAGTATATTCTGTTTATTAATTCAGTAATTGAAAATCTCACAAAGTGGTCCCGTTACTCTAAGAAAAGACAGTGTCATTAGTAGGTAGAGAACATTCTTATTAGACATGACTTACCACGCACTTACATGCTTCTTTGGACTACGTAGGAGAACGGTTTCATTGTGGATTGGAAAGCTTAGTCATTAATTCAAATGTTCTTTAAAAAAAAAATAGTATCTAAAGAATATTGCCACCATTGGAGGAATTGACAAAACAAGGTTTTTGCAACGTAAGCTCTTGGAGTCTGGGCAATTGAACACTATATTTTATTTATCTTTTTGTCACTTTCATTTCCTCTGCATGAATGATACTTCAAAGACTTCAGAGTGACAAATGCTCTTCAAACATTTTTTATTACATGGAACCTTTGATATGACTTCATCTCTCTTGATAAATCGATACTCACAAAATCTTACTTTCCATCCCAACACTTTTTCAAGGAATTTGATAAAAACAGCGAAGACGGTATCTTGTCAAAACATTTCGAACAACTTGCCTTTGACCTTTGACCCACGTTTTCGTATTCATTTAAAATATTGCTTTCAACGTTACACTTGACGTAATAGTAAACAGGATAGTAAGAACTCCACAACTACACTGAGGTCACTAGATTGTTTCCAGAATATACGGTACTTTTCCATGTTGTCATATTATACTTTGACCCCGACATTGGTCGTCAACAAAAATTGCTTTGTTCCATCTTTCCTCTCCTCCATTCTCTTGCAGGTTACCTTTAGCTTGGCACCTACAACCAGTGAATTTCTCCTTTTTTTGGAAGGTGGGGGTGACTTCAACATTTTGGAAGCGTTTTGTACAACGAAAAAACAAAACCTTGATATTAATTGAATTGTAAAGTCAGGGTCTCAAATACGAGGTTTACTGACTTGCAATTGGGGCTCTTTAATTTCATGATTCGCCAATCAACTTAGAAATCTTCAGGAATGCATGCCACAAAGTTTGCTTTCAATTTTTTAATCAGAACATGACAGAGAAAAAAAAATATGGATTGATTAGTCTCTTGTGCACTTGCCTAATGTAAATCAAACCTATCATTACTAATACTAATACAAGATTACAATAAACATTATCATGGCCTAGACGTTTTCCTTAATGGTCCAAAGATTGTTCATTTTCGGGGTTGGTGGCTTATTTGAATATTAACAAGCATTGGACAAGATTTTGGGGAAAAAAATTAGAGGTAGAGCTCCTATTAAAATAAAATAATATGCATTTCATGATCTTTCTTGACACCTCAAACAATCTTTAAGTTTAAAGATTTTCGAAAGTTTTATTTGTTTTACTGTTATCGGTTTTCTTGACACTGTGCAATAGCGTAACTAGTAAGGTCTTTTACGTTTTTTCTTCATAATTTCATCCCTTACAATGCTATCCTTGAAACTCAGCTTTTCCTCTCATTATCATAAATACCCTTTATAAGATTGTCACTTCGATGGAGATACAACGGAAAATTTATTGAGCATTAGGTAACTGTGAAACACATGTTACTTTTTGAACTTTCTTTTCGCAAATCGAGTAGAACCATTATCTATTTAACAGATTTGTAATGAAAAAAAAATGGTTATTTTAATTTATGACTCCCATATCTTGAAGAACATGGAGTGTTGTTTGTTCGACGTTTATCTATGTTCACCTGGATTATGCTGGTAGGCATAGATGGCCTCCATAAATATTATCTTTCGGTCGTCAGCACAAGAAAAATAATCAGAAGTTTTTACTCTCCTGGGTCACTTTCTGACAACTTCTAAATGAATCAAATATCTAGCAGAACATTATTTATCGTTTTTTTTTTAAGAAAAATGAAATGATTCTACTTGACCTGGAGGAAGAAAGGGCTAAACGTTACATAAGATGTATTTACAACTATCATTCTTCAAGACCCATCAAATCAGGAAAAATAAGCAATGTAATTGGTCTCGAAGGCATTTCTTTTCTTAAATTAGGAGGTTCCAGCTCAGTATATTTTACAGAGCAACACGATTAAACTCAACTTATTTCCAAGCAAGTGGCCGACTCAGAACAATACTCTAGATTTACTTCGCAAACATTTTAATAGCAAGTGGCATAAAAAAGCGAAGCGACGTACTGTTTTATTTAACTAAATTAATACATTCAATCTCTACCTTAATGAGGGCTGTAGAGATATGAACATAGTATGTTGAAAACTATGTAAGAAGTTTCATGAGGTTTTCTGACGTAACCAGATATATGTTATTTTCAATGTTTGAAAAAAACAAAACAAAGTGTAACACTGTGATACGTGACACCGAGCCACAAACAGAATAATTATTTGTCTCCTGGCTACTAGCAACACTGCAGCAGAACGAAACTTGATGTAAGTGTATCACAGACGACAAGTGCCATATTGTGTTTACTCTTTAATTCAGTACAAGCCTTGAAGATTTGCCAATAATGCTATGGGGGATCCTGGCAGTGACCCGTGTGGCCTTGTGACCTTGCCGGCACCAACTTACTTCAAAGCGTTCTATCTGAATCTAAATAACTACAGCTCCGGGGTTAAATACAACAGGCGGTCTCAGGAATTGAGCGCCTAAGAATCCATTACGTAAGTTCCGCATTTTAGTTTGACGGTATTGCTCACCCCAAATCGACGGAGATATCTGTAAAGGTTGACTTGTACACCAGAGAAAGATGCACGCAGTACGTGAACTACACAGTGCATACATGTACAACACCACGTTGAGGTGCCCACGTGATTCATGAGACGACGTGTTGTCTTTGAAAAAAAAGTCCGAGCTACGTTAATTATTGAGTGCGAAGAAACCACGCATTTACCATTACGGAAATGAGAAGTCCATAAAATCCCATAGAGATAAAAAAAAATATGGCAAATTCTGATTTATGTCATCGCACTCTGTTCTATCTGCAATTGACCAACAAACCTCACAGGGGCTTCCATACGTGAGTGGATTATCAGGTATTTACTTACACAAGTCCAGAGTTGGTTTACCCTGTTCATTTATGCAGTTAGATTTGCGTGAAAAAGACGGACGACTGAAGAAAATTTGGCTTTGTAAATAATCACATTCTTATTGACAACAAACCCATAGAAAACGTAGCACGATTAACAATATGGTAACAGACATCGTGCAGTTATCCGAGAAGAAACCACAGTCATGTGACTGTGAAGGACCGGTAGGAGTTAAGGATTCTTACTAAGTATGAACTTGTGATCATTTGCTTCCCACCAACCTCACCAATACATTTACTCTTATTATGCTTATTTACCACTTTTTTTTTTTGTATGACACGCTTTAAAATATTTAAATTAAATTAAATATTTAAATTATATACTTGAAGCAAATATAAAGAACTATCCTGATGAAAAGTTACGACTTTTTTATCACTGCAGGAGTTTCGAATTTTACAGTAATTTTTCCGTCGAAATATTTCACTTTGACGAAAGGCAGTTTCTACCGAAGAATTTGCAGAATGGCATATAATGCCGACCAATGTCGCCACATTAAACCTTGACCTTTTATACCAGTGATAGTTTACTTTAGATTTAGTATTGGGGTTTTGACAATTAAATATTACGAAAATTATCATACCCTAGAAAAAAACAAAAACATGTCATAAATCGTGGTCTTTCCACAAAAAAAGAAAGAAAATAACAAGAGTTGCTTGTTTGTCCAATGGTCATATCGTTGTGTTTTGAAAAATTATCCAAATAAGTGTACAAGGAGCATCATAAGTTAGGCTAAGTGAATGACTTGAATGGCAGAACTTGAATGGTTTCTTAATTAGAAAAATGCTTGATGATTAATTAGTGAATCAGTAATTAAAATTTGTTTATTAATTGTTTCCAAGTGTGTATTAATGAGTCAATAAGACAAATTGAATAGTGGGACGTACAAGGAAAAAAATATACGTATTTGGTTGAGGTGTCTTTTGGATATTTGTTCGAAGTTAGACCGCATTTACAGTATTCTGCAGTTGAATGTGCAGGAGTACTTCATATGTGAGATGGTGTTTAGTTTATTAGGGTGTTGTTGCTGAGTTTGATGCTGAAAAAAAAGGCTTAAACTCTCGTTTTTAATCCATCATGTCACACGAAATGCCGTTTTGTCAGTCCAGGTTTCTTTCTCTTGTTCTTTTTTTTACATGTTCACCGACCAACAAAATATCGTTGGCCAGATGGGTACTGGATGTATATAACTGTACTGGTATAATGAGACCGGAATTTCGACCCACATGTATAGTTTATATGGGACCATAGGACACCAACTGCGTTGATGTGACCAGGCTGTTGTGTTGCACTGTCTGCTTCTACTGGGCCCATTTGGGTAATGATGGCTACAGTATAGGTGGGCTCTATTAAACTCAACTTATTTCCAAGCAAGTGGCCGACTCAGAACAATACTCTATTTTACCTTTACTCTAATTTACTTAGGAAACATTTTAATAGCAAGTGGCATAAAAAAGCGAAGCCACGTACTGTTTTATTTAACTAAATTAATTCATTCAATCTCTACCTTAATGAGGGATCGCATGCAGTTGGGCTGTGGAGATATGAACATAGTATGTTGAAAACTATATTAGAAATTTCATGAGGTTTCCTGACGTAGCCAGATATATGTTATTTTCAATGTTTTGAAAAAGAAAACGAAGCGTAACACTATGATACGTGACACCGAGCCACAAATAGAATAATTATTTGTCTCCTGGCTACTGGCAACACTGCAGCAGAACGAAAAATATAGACCATCTGTGCAGCACTGTTTTTCTCAGCAGATTATGCATACATCTAAAGTGTATTTGTGAAGTCTTCCTTCTTTTTATCCTGCACTTTGAATTTACCTGCAACAACATCTAATGCACAACGTGGGGTTGGCAGATCAGAATCTAGGTTAGATTCTTGAATTGATCAACATTAACACCTATGAGAGCAAAAAAAAAAAAAAAATGTAGAAACTTGTCCCTCCGCCCCTCTCCATCTACGGGTTTGGAAGTTGGAGGAGAAGATTGCAGATGCAAAGTATTTGTTTCCATGAAATCCTGAGTGTAACATATTTGATCAGAGGTTCTTCCAGCACTTGAAGTTATTCAAAACCAGTTCATGAAAAGTCACGTTTCGCTTTACAAACAAAATTAAAAAAAAAATAGTCTGAGCGTAAACGACTACTCCCTTATAATCCCTTGAAAGTGAAATTTTTATGGTTGACTCTGAAATTGAAACTGAAAATCCACTCTAAAAGATTGCCAATGAATATTTTTTTATTGGAATTTTTCAATTTAAACTTGGTACATATTTTTCCTTCAAAGGTGTGACTTCTCACTGTTGGGTCTTTAGATAGCAGCGACCTGTACAAAATGATCCCGCGACGGTACACAATTAACAAAATATAAAAACGTGATCACACAGACAAGTTGGGTAGATCACAACCATTGTTAACTATTTGCCAACCTCAACAATGATATTTACAAGAACCCTACATGTCAGGTGCTTGATAAGAACAACACGTAAGTCTGACTTAACTTTTGAGACTTTAAATGACACTACAATCAATGATTTATTACATTTATCCCTCTAACTTCAGTCGATGTGACAATGTAAAATATGATTAGTAGCACACTGAGAAATATGTGGGTTTTAGAGGTTTATTAACGTGGTATGACTGTCCTGATATCTCAAACGTACTCGATGATGATAGATGCGGTTGAAAAAATATCTTTGCAGGTCGAGCCAGATTTGTTGAAAGTTGAATCGCGTGTTAGGTCGCGGATATATGACCAGTCCTTTAATCACTCACGTACGTAATGATACAATCGATCAGATGGTTCATACTGAGTGTCGGGGATGTACAAAACACTGGCAGTACAGAGAACGTAGCACTGTTACGTTACTATGGTGTCACGGCCAACACCCATGAAAACAATCAGATGTGGCGCCCTTCATAAATGATAAATATGAAATATATAGTTCCGGCTACTGCCACGTCTTTTTTCCAGCTAACAGACTCGGTTTATTTGCATTCCTAAAAGCAAGTGAACAATCAAAAAAACGAAATTGGAGACAAAGCTTACCAAGTTGAAGATCTCTTGCAGTGTGTAAAATGATGAATGTTCTTTGTGAAACCCTGCATTGGTTACTAGTTTTTATGAATTTCTTTTCAATAATGTTCAAGATCAAAACCAGAATAAAAGTATGTTTCATCATAGGTTGGCGTATGGTTGGAACGTAGAACGTAGTTATTATTTTTTGACATGAATTTGAGAAACTTATAGATTGTTTGTACCGAGGGATTATCAAAAACCATCGTTAACTTATAAAGAAACTGTGAGGCACATTAATTTTTGGACAGCACAACGCGTGATTATCATTTGGTCCATCTCATGGTTTAGATAATAATGCTCAACACATAACTTTCCCCACTCTGACATCTAGTTTTAAACGAATATTCTGACCAAGAGTCATTTTCATATTCCTTCAGACCGGTCTAGTGATGTATTTGAGTTTATGTAAGACTTTTCGTAATTTAAAATAAACTACAAATGTCAGAGAAATTTGCCAAGCGATAATGTTTGAAATAGTAACCTTTAAACTCAACGAAAATTTGAGCCTTACACTGACATATTGTGGCGCTACTACTAATAGTAAACATAGGATATAGTAATAAAAACAAGCAAAACATGAGCTGAATGCCCTTAAAACCCTAGCGAATTAAATATTAGTTAATTATTATATAAGTAATAAATGGAAATATTTTGAAAGACTTACTTTTTTCGCCAGCTGAAATAACGATAATGAAGGCTGCTATGATACCAGAAAGATTAACTGTATTAATGTATGATGATAACATTCACATATTATTTTTTAATTATTATAATTGTAATGTTCTTTATTAAACGTTTCTCTGCAGAAAGAGAGGGAGGGAACACAATCTCGTAGAAGCACCCACTACAAACACACATGCAGTTATGCATGCATGAACATTTGTTCATTTGTTCATGAAGTGAATTGATGCCTTCTAGAACATTATGGCACTGTCCCCTTAAACATATTCAATTAACATTTTCATCCTCTGTCTGATTAACACCTCGGGGGGATAA
Organism: Stichopus chloronotus; assembly: GCA_021234535.1. NCBI lineage: Eukaryota > Metazoa > Echinodermata > Holothuroidea > Aspidochirotida > Stichopodidae > Stichopus > Stichopus chloronotus. Next base: position 18,098,174 of record CM037833.1, on the reverse strand, counting down.
TGAGACACACTGCAGCCTAAACATCTTACACATGTTTTTGACGCGTTTTTAGCTCAATGAATCATTTTATGAATTCATTATTTCTGCAAAATTGGCAAAATGAATGCCAAAACACTGGATGAGACAGATCTTTGTTAATTGTCCATTAGTTATTCACGGCAAACAACAGCTCAGTTCTCTTGACGAAAAAAAAACAACAAAAAAACACTGCGCATGCAATTTCTAGCCGCTTCCATGATGTGGATCAGTCAATACACTCTACAAATCAGCCGTTATTTAATAGCCTTTTCTAAAAGCGTTCACGCTGATTCTAATGGAAACTGCTTTAAGAACCCAACGGTTGCAAACAATCCTCTATGCAGGGTGTAAGTAGCTATTCTCGATGAGGGGGGGGGGGTAGACGGAGGGTTGTCACTCCATTCCTTTGAGAGGAGGGGACACTAACACATTTGTTCCACATATGTAACCTGAAAGGGGAAAAAATAGCAATATACATTATTCCTGGTGGAAGTATAAAGTTGCTTACTTCTGCTATCAGAAATAAACACCCCCTCGAACATTTTCAATATCAAATCGACGCCCATAATTATAAGATAAACGGTAATTTTCCTGAATTTGGAGTCTTATAAACGTAGCAGTAGCTATTCCAGACCTCTTTTCACTTTAGCCACAGCGTGTTCATCATTACCACAAACGGCTTTACGGATGCATTGATCACGAGCAGTGTCATCAAATCTAGTCAATTTAATTCGTTTGGTTTTGAGTCTGTCGAACTCTTTGGGTAAGTACCTAGTTGTTACAGTTACGTCAGATTTAGAAAACATTTTCAGTGCAAGGATGTTTTGTATGTTACCTGTTTTGTCCCTCTCTGGATATTCACCATAGCCATCTAATTGAAAGACCATTGAAGAACTGCTATTGCTTATTTCTCTTAAAGGAGAAGGAAACCATGGGAACATGTTTATCAAAATGAAGCAGAAGTGTTTGAAAAACAACTTCCCAAAGTTTCATTTAGAAATATTGTTTCCTATCCAAGTTACACACTTTTGAAATTCAGAGAAGGGTGCTGCCATTTTTGTCCAAGTTGAATGTTAACAAACTTGAGTAAGTCGAATAATGATGTCACATAACTACAGATAGCAGGAATTTCAATGTATTTCTTTGTTTTCTTTACCTAAAATTGCTACAAATCCACACACACCTGTACATATTTTGTGTTGAATTACTGAGGTGTATCATGCAATAATCAATTCATTAATACTCTGATTTGAATCTATGCATGCCTTTAAAAAATATATTCACAGTAACATGTAAAGAAAAGCAAAAACTTTTCCAATCACACGTGGTCCAGTCATCACAATCTTAAAATGGCACCTTCCTGATTAATCTTTATGAACATTCAAATTGCAAAATCTTGGTGTCCATCAAATGTTAATCTCTCATTTAATTGTGTCAAATGTCCTGACTTTCCTTCTCCTTTAAATCTTTAATTTTCAGTTCTGGTACTAAATAGAGTCTGATCGCTCTGTAAATTGACGTCATATTCCTCAACTGTCTCAGTCTTAGTAGAATGAGAATCTCTACGTCAGCTAGAGGGGAACCAGTGACGTCATTACACCAGTCATATGCTAGCTGTAGGGTTAGAGTTGATTTTCCATACCCAGGTTCCCCTTCTATAATACATCTATGTCTCGGTAATACAATATGTCTTGGTATGAGTCTAACGTTCCCATGATGCATCTGCACTAAATGATGCTTCACTAATAACTGACGCCAACACAACACTCTCTACAAATATCTTATCTACGCAATATAGCCTCTCCTTTATGTAAGGTATAGGTTGGACGGCATCATACTTAACTTTATATTTCTCCTTCAAAAGTCTTACGAAACGTTGCTTCTTGTCTGTAATGAGGAAATGAAGAAAAGAGCAATACTAAAGATACTGAAAATTTGCATTTTCTTTTTGCGAACTCACATATTACCTTATTTTGTAAGTATTTTCTCTAGAATAAACTGATGCAAATTGAAATCATTGAGGGTCATGAATAAAGACATACAAAGAAGGATACACATTATCAGGAGATTAGATCTTAATGGCTATTGTTTTGAAGCAAAATATGTAGCCAACCTTTAGATGAACGAATGTTCTGACATTATCGCAAGTTTGCATTTTTTTAAGGTGAAAGCAACAACGTTATTCAAAATAATATCTTGTTGACAAGAAAAGAACAAGACGGCAATCCACGGAGTTGCGTATATCATCGGCAACATGCATTGATTTCAATACGTGGCATCCACACAGGGATTTGTAATAGTTTACTGCAACCACATTTCACAGAGACCTAGTTCGGGGAACTGGTTGTAAATGAGTGGCAAATATTCCTCAAGCATAAAATAGTGGTAAGCATCTCAATACTGATATCTACTGTAAGGTAGCAAACTTACGGTTATAGCCTGGTACTACTTGGCTCAAGTAACGATAACTAATGGCTCAAAAGTATCTGTGCATGTTACACTACATTTTGCAAAAAGCATAAAATAGTGGTAATGGATTGACCATTACAGTAATATTATGTTGAACAATGTGTTCTCAGGTAAGTCCTAATGAAATATTAAGTTAATTGGTCTAATAGTTCTCAAGATATGCTAGAAATACAGATTGGGGGGGGGGGAATTGGTTTTTTTTCCTGGAAAAAAAACTCAACAAAATTTACTAGATTTATCATTACAGTAATATTACGTTGAACACTGTGTTCTCCGGTAAGTACTTACAAAAATTTAAGATAATTGGTCTAATAGCTCTCAATATACTGTAAATACAAATTTTGGGACAAAATTGGCTTTCTTTTTCTAAAAAATCAGCAACATTCACTGGATTTATCATTACAGTAATATTATGATGAACAATGTGTTCTCAGGTAAGTACTTACAAAAGTTTAATTTAATTGGTTAAATTGGCTTTTTTCTCAAAAATCAGCAAAGTGACTTGATTAACCATACAGCTAATACATCTTTGACATTTTGGCATCATGCACAACCTTACCAAGCTTAAACTTAATCGCTCATATACTTTAAAACTATTCTGGAAAAACCACAATTTGGACAGGTTCGGAAGCACACACACACGCACGCACACACATTGGCACGTACACGTTTTCATTTATACCACCCAACAGGACTCTCCTGTAACCATGGTCTACCATGGGGTACCCCAAGGATGTCGCTACTCATCCATGGGTGCAGAGCGCAATGTATAGCTCCACCAGCCAAGTGACTACAATATCTCATTTTAGCCCCTATAGGGCCATGAGATAGTGAGTGAAAATGTCAATGCTGAATTTAACTATGTACCGATATAAGTAGTTTCGCAATTATATGAAACAGATGAAAATACTGATACATTGGCTTTTTTTTTTGTAAATGAAAACGTGAATCAGTTGCCTTCTAGACTGGGTCTTGACAACCCTCTTTCAGGTATCTACGCAGGGTTTAGTGCGGTCAAAGGTTTTTGACGCAGCCATTTCCTTATATTTCTGAACCCTGTAAGAAAATAGAGGGCAATCCACGGAGTTCGATCTCACTCTTATCTTTGTAAATGATCATTTGCTGTTTTTAATGAATGTGTTGTAGTCGATAAAAGGTTTGATAGAACATACAGGACTTTACATTTTACACGGTACATAAGTATATGCGTATAGCTAGGCGTACTTGTTCATGGACGTGCGGAAGACACGCGCGGTTCAAAGGGCATATTGTCATGCATATCCCGCGTGCCTTAAAGTCTCCTTTGATTCCTTTTATTTCTCAAATCAGCGCGCAACCACCCTCGGCCTTTTTTAATAGTTTAAAGAAACACCTTACAATCATTTGAATAGCTTAATTTCTTAGTCCGTCAAAATGTACTGTAAACCACTCAATTCATTGTCTAGTGTATGAAGAACATTTGGCAATAAAACCATACTGAGTAAGCGTGTTACCAAAAGCATGGAACATTACATAGTCATTAGATATAATCACTCAATCCAAACATGGTTGGATATGTTGAAATATTAGTTCACGTTCTATGGCAAGGCAAGGATCTGACAAGTGATTTTGCACCTTGAACTAACAGAACCTACCGTACTGTATTATGTGCCCGATTTACCTATAGTGTCACCGATAAAAGGAACACTACATATCACAATCAGGTACCTAACGACCGAGTTTGAAGTTCATTAGACTTACTGTCTGGAATTAAATTGCGACACATTTATTTTCACAACATTTTGGGATTATGCATTTGAGCTCTGACCCTAAATTTTAAGTGGAGGCATAACTTCAGACCATTGGTCACCTCACTACCAGCTTTGGCGTTAATGGTTGTTGTTTACTGTTTAAATTTCCTGTAGCTCTGATCAGACATACTTAATGTCTAAAAGGATGTAGCAATTGATCATAGTTATTTGTCATTTAGATAGAACCCACTAAAACAATGTCTAGGTCTGTAGATATATCATGACTGCTCATGTCATGACACTTTGTGAAGCCGATGTATTCAGATATTTCCGTTCTCAGTTAAACACCAAACATGGAACCGCAAGTTGCAGTTGATAGCGTGTTTCATATGTTTAGGGGATGTAAATTCGAATCCAAAATGGGATAGATGTTTGTGTTCCAGCTGAGGAGCGACGTCACCGCTAAAGTAGTACGTAGTAGTTTTGGCGACAATACGACTACAAAATCAGGGCCGAATTTAAAATATTCCTAATTAGGAGGAGTAGTTTTCATGAAGGATAATATCAAACGCACTTTCTACTGGTTCGAGAGCACACATCTTTATACCTGATATGACATCAAGCCCGTATCCACGATTTTCATCAGTGGAGTCTGGCTTGAGTCCGAAGTCCGTTTGTGGTCAACGCGCAGAAAGCACTACGTGATGCCTAAGTCTCATTTAACCAGGCGTCAGGCCAATTTGTCCATCTCTGGGCATCGTTCGACTTTTACAAATGGAGACAGATCAGTCGATAACGCTTACAATATCACATCAAAAAGGCTGATACGAGGTCCGCACGGGGAGTTGCCGATCAATGAGTGGCATATTTTCAGGATATATGCCCAATTTTACAAACGATCCCAGGCAGATCTCCTGTCGTTACTAGTCTGTCACGCGACCGACTCCCTTCAAATGTCCCTTCGGTATTCGTCTGATGGAAATCCGATTTTTGAAGACCAGACGCCTGACAACTGCTGGACAAACAACGAACGGAATCCGGTGGGTATGTGTTAGTGTGTGAGATACCATTACCTAGAGGAACTTTGTGTAACTCAATTCGCTTCCCAAAGATCTCCATGAGGGAAGAAGCGAGAGGAAAATTCATCCCACACCTCTAAAAGCCATGAAAATTTCGCTTAACACTATTGGCTCATGCTCCCATTGCGTACTTCATAACAGGGCTCGTTACCGCTTTGCTGACAGAGGAAGAGAGGCAGGCAAAAATGGAGGAGCAGGGAGAGAAGGGCAAGGGACTAGGCACAATCGTAAAGCAAAGAACCTTCGTGCATATTTAAAAAAACTACATTAGTTTTGATGACAGTGTTAAATAATAGCAACCGCGAACCATTGCATGGTAGGCCTAGGCCTATGTGACCTATCAAATGTGGAATTTAAGGATGACAGGACAGTTGTTGGCAATGAAGAAGCTCCTGTTAAGTTAATTTGAAGGTGTCAATATGTACACCAATCCATTTCATTGAATAACTATCACAGACTTATGTCATGTCTCTTACAATAAGTAAATAAAATATAGCCGTCCCACGCAAAACAAAGATTTCAATAGTAATGTGCAAGATGAAGTTATAAATGACTGCTTTTGGAGGAAATGAATACTGTTATCAACAACTTTGTAATGTATTGAAGACGTGCATGTAGAAAAGAAACATGTACAAGAAATTATACACAAAGCGAGCAAATGAAAACTGTAACTTTGGCAGAAAGGTAACAGGAAATGGACAGGACGTATTTTTCTTTTCCTTATTCAATTTGGAGTTTATTTTCTCTCTAATTGTTACTCTTTGTGCACTTCCCTTTTCCATTGCCTCCTTCTTTCCTTTCACCAGGTATCACAGCTTTAGCGGTAGTGTTTAGAATCACAAGACAACATTATATGCGTGCAGCATTTGCGGATAGTCTGTTAAAACCACCCAAGTGTGACAGCGACAAATTTTCTTGTACAATCACCGCCAGACGTCAGCCAAAAGCCATCCAATTACCCGTGGATTGCCGACCCGTCTACAGGTAGTCCCGCCACCCGCACAGAAACCAGACCAACAAGTGGCGTTGGGCGTATTTGAATTGCATTTATAAAGCCTTTAAAAAGGACCATGTGTGTGCAAGTCCAAAATTCATATGAAAAAAGTCAATAGATGACAAATGGTAGTACATATCAGAAGGTTTATGTGATCAAATGTCATAATGAATTGTGCCTCTTCTTTCACTTCTTTTTGGATAACTTGGCAAATATTTGCACACTGAACATATTTTAGTGCTCCAATTGCTTCACTGGAATAGCTAAGAGTAAGCATCATCTGTACCCCTCGAATGGGTCCACCCTGCTTACTAAATACATTTTAATCCAAAAATTCTGAAAGACAGTACATACGAATGGGGACATATGCTAACTGCCGTGGCGTCAGGATACTTTGATGAGGGTCAATTACGAAATGGATAATGGCTGATCTATGAATTGGATGGGTGGAGTTAGATTAAGGGTGCACTATCTTCCATCTTTTTAGGTGACATTTGTTCTTCCAAGAAATCCTAGTTTTAAAACAAGTTACTTCAACTTCAGCTTGTCTCAACTAGAATTTGGAAATTAGTTAATGTGGAAGACAATTTGCCTCTCAAATTAATGTATGAAATTATATCAGTTTCTTGTAACGTGGTCATCTGCATGTTTTCTGTTTTTTTGTAACTCTCACGTAAACGAAATTTGGTTCATAGAAATGGTTCACTTAAAAAAATACAGCGGTTCTGAATATGTAATGATATAGCAAGTTATCTCAATATCTTCAACGTGTACCAGCTGTTTTTTTATCCTCACGAGTTTGTAAACAACGATGCTATGAGCTAAAATGAAGTCATCTTTGAACTATGTTTGTTTTATAAACGAAAATGAATGAAAAAAATAATTTTCACAACGTAATCACCATAAAGAACTGATCGATAGCATGCAACTTCTATCACTATTTTACTCTAAAAATATCAGTCCTTTGCCTAAAATGAACTTATCCGTTAAAAATATACATTATATTCATACGTGATTACTGAATGATGAACAAACTACACCTTATAGATTATCCAACTGGGTATCATCAATAAACTGGAACCTATATAGAAGATAAATATTCAATAAAATGTATACACTCTGAATTTCGCATTCTTGATTGCGTGATATATAAATATCACGCAATAAAACTCTACTAAAATCTCTCCTTTAGTATTGGGCAAACACTTATGTGTACATATTGCGATGGTGTGAACACCGTAAATTTTTGTGCAAATAACAAAATTGAATCTGACATAGTCTTAGATAACTGATTATAGGACAGTCTACCCAAATCAAACTTACACTTCACTCTAAATAACATGTGCTATGTGGCAACAAGCTCATAATAGGTAATTCACCAAAGACTTAACATTACAAAAGGATTCCATACCGGCTGACTGTATACTGCAACAAACGGTATCTAATACTGTCGTTTAAACATATCCACAAGTGAATAAACGGTAAATATGACACAGCCCTGCAGAATATTAAATTTTGAAGAATAATCAAAGGAAATGGCTGAGCGTACTTGTATTTGACCTTATGCAGACTTACAATGTTTCTTTTTATTGAAGTAACGCATCTTTTAGAAAAGGATTACGGGACATGTAACCACAGGAGTTTGTAACCGTGTAAGGATTAAGTGCTTATTGTCATCTTTAACATGAAGCGATTGATGGTCTAATGTGGATAGCACGGTTAACAAGGAAGAACAGATAAATCAGTTGCGAGTGTCTAATACATAACGTGACAAATAATTACAGGAGTCCAGCAAAAACTAATAATACGTGACAAAAATAGGAGACACAAAATATTGTCAAGGTTATGGGTTATTTCTGCAACCGAAAAAAAATGTTGGACTTTGCACGTTTGATTGAGAAACAAGCCAGCAAGCCTCTTTAAGATAATCGCAGCTGCAATGTTACTATATTTTTTTTTTTTAAATTTTAACAGACATGTACAAAAAATGAAGATATTTTTGTCTGGCATTACGCGAAGGCAAAAACATTCGAAAATGTCGAAAAAGAAAGTGAAGTGTCAAAGGCAATATATGATGTGAAAAGGTAAATATATAATGTTAAGTTGTGTGTTACCATATCAGCATGTCGAAGACATAAGCAATATGCCGGTATGTCTATTGAAATCTCAAGTTCTATATCAAGATATTGAAAACTTGTATCTCATCATATACATGCAGTTTTCACTCAAGAAATCTTCAGGTGTCAAAAGGACTGGCCGTATTCGATGCAGTGTGCGCAAGGTCCCACACATATTTATCACTGCTGCACTGTTCATTTTTCGTACCAGTTCAAAGTTGAAGAAGTTGCCAAACAACAGAACTGGTTAAAATTTGTTGCGCCGTGGGCTGCGGTAACCAGGTAAAAACCTTGTCATACCCACACTTCTGTAGTATTCCAGCAGGCACAGACCGTAGAGCAAGAAGGATATCTGACATCCGTCGGAAAGATTGGGATCCAAACAGATATACACGCATTGTGTAGTGCCACTTTACCTTTGGTAGTGGTACGTTAGTTTTAGTATTGCTGGGCCCAAAATTGTCATGGAAAGCTGTACTTGTGCTGAAGTACCTGAAGTTGTCACAGTGGACCGACGTTACGAAATACCACGATTAAAGGAGAAGACAAGTCAGGACTTTGAACAACGTTAAATCAGAGACTAACATATGGTGAACACCATTACCAAATTTCAGTTAAATACGTTGCTTAATTCCCAAGATATTGCAATTTGAATGCTCATATAAAAATTATGAGGAAGCTGCCATTTTGAGATTGTGATGACATCACCAGACCACATGTGATTGAAAAGCTTTTGTTTTTCTTTATATTTCATTGTCAATAAATGTTAACAGTCATGCATAGATTCAAGTCATAGTATTAATGATTTGATTATTACATGATACACCTCAGTAATTCAACACAAAATTTGTACAAGTGTGTTTCGGATTGATAGAAATAATAGGTAAAGAATGTAAAGAAATGCATTACAATTTTTGCTATCTGTGGTTATGTGACATCATTATTCGACTTACTCAAGTTGTTCTACATTCAACTTAGGAAAAAATGGAAGCACCCTTCTCTGAATTTCAAAAGTGTGTAACTTGGATAGGAAACAATATTTCTGAATGAAACTTTGGGAAGATGTTTGTCAAACACTTCTGCTTCACTTTGATAAATATACTCCCAGGGTTTCCTTCTCCTTTACATAACAATACAATGCTTGATTGTGACCATATACAGACCTGTATAGGCTAGAAGGATGTATTAGCAAAAAGCCTACCTTACAAAATGGAATTGTTAAGCACTAGTACGACAAAGAAGATAACGTACCGTCAGCCTTAAAATACCATAAACTGTTGTGAGGGGTATGTAATAGTGCGTACTGCCAGACATTAGGACGACCTGTGCCTAGGCTACAGTATATCGCTTATTGAAATTTGAATACTCACCATCATGCCTACTAAACATAACCCCCCCCCCCCAATCCCAGTGATATATCCCATAAAAACTATGAAAATCACATCAACTTGGAATTTTAGCCCAATAGTTTGGTCCAGCCTTGTCATTCTTTATATGAAATCCAGACTGATTGTAGGGATTTTTTTTTTTTTTTTGGGGGGGGGAGGTACAATAGTTTGTGTATGTAATGTGTTACTTATCTGTACTATATTGTGCTTCGGTGAGCCAATTATGTTGTACGTTGTCAATGTTTTTATGTGATATATTTTAATTTCTCAAACGTTTCTTGATAACTTAAGGTACTGTAATTGTGTAGATTGACTCATATAATCACAAAACAGATTAATATTGCTCCTAAGTCAGTAGCCAATATATACAGTACCCCATAACTGGCTCAGTTGCACACTTACGGGACATATCGTCAATGAGTTAGTTGTCCTAAATGGTGTAGAAGGATCTAAAAAAGATTCTTAATTATGAACGAGGTCCCAGCCAGCAAGCCACCGGAGGTCCACCGGCGGACTATCGGTGGCATATCTGCAGCGGAAAACTGCTATCTTCCCGACGTAGACCCAACATCGTCTGATCAGCGACGTGCCGACATGGGCTTTAAATGTTTACATTTAGGATAAGTAGCAAGGCTAAATTAAAAGCAATTGACTTTTGATGAAATTGGTTTATATATGTTACACTGTCTGCTAATTTATTCAAGCAATTTGTTTTACGTTTTACAAAGTACATTTGCACCATTGGTTTGAGTCCATAATCGGTGTTATGTGATCCATACTACAAAGACTTGGTACGTTGATTTACTCATTAAAATTTTACTGTCAAATTTCAGTGCTTTATCTGAGTAACCTTTCTTTTGTCGTTTTGTTTTATTTCGTGCTTTCAGTAACTTCAGTGTTTTGATAATATCAAGAATTCTAATTGGGTAGATAACACATTTGAACAACACAAGGAAGTTGGATTGATTCAGAAGTGAGCTAACGTCAAACCAAATTAAATTAACAGAATATCTTGGTAAAATTGATGAATATGTAAACCTTCAAAAAGGGCACCTTCAAGAACAATATCTCTCCCTTTGCTCATAGAGTGCAAAGACTTACAGTGTCATATTGCGATTTTATAGACACTGTGTGATTTTTGCAAACACTAAAAGTAAATATCACATTGGCGTTCTATAACTGGATTATGCAAAGTCCATTCAAAATGAAACTGCACTTAACTCTAAATAAAATAGTTAAAATGACTCAAGTTTGCAAAAAAAAACCAAAAAAAAAAAACGGGGACCCAAAGTCTCAAAGTATATTTCTGAGGAAAGGTCTTTTACTCGTTCACTATATCGAAAGCAAGAGGAACTGATTTTTTCATTACCCGATTTTCCAAACTCATCTGATGTTTAAAGAGGACAATCCAGCGAGTTGTGTACCTGATCGCCAATGTGCATTGATTTCAACACAGGGCCTGCACATGGGGATTTGTAATTGTTTACTTCAACCACATGTCACAGAGACGGGCACTGATTGTAAATTAGAGCCAAATATTCTTCAAATGTAAAATGGTGGTAAGCAAAAACAAAAACAAAAAAAAAAGAAGAAAATTGTAATATTGATATCTACTGTAAGGTAGCACGCTTTAGCCTTCTTAGGCTCAAGTAATGATAACAATAACGGCTCAAAAGTAATTGTGCATATTACACTACAGTACATAACACAATATAACATTGGGTTATTCCATATAGGTAAGGCTTAGTGATTATAGTTAGGGATAGGATATAAGAGCATACTACTATGGGTTATTAGCACATTACTCTCCAAAATTTGCTTTTTCCTCAAAAATCAAGCAAATTTCACACTCTTTACTTGAAAACTGGTATACCTTGAATATTACATTCTCATATAAGTCCTTGCAAAATTTTGCAGTAAATGCCCAAATACTTCTCAAGATACACTGAAAATACCAATTATGGGCCATAATTGTCTTTTGTTTCCTAAAAAATCAGTAAATTTCACTGGATTTACCGTTACATAAATATTATGTTGAACAATGTGTTCTTAGGTAATTCCTTACAAGGCTTTAAGTTTATTGGTCTGAAAGTTCTCAACATATGCTACGAATTTTGGGGCAAAATTGGCTTTTTTCCCCTACAAAATCAGCAAATTTCACCCTCATTACTATAAAGGTGTTGTACCTAAACAGTATATTTTCAGACAAGTCCTTGCAAAAGTTTCCATTAAATGCTCAAATACTTCATAAGATATTCTGACAGTACCAAATTTTTGGCAAAATAGACTTTTCTTCTAAACAAAATCAGCAAATTTGACTCAAATTCCATACAAACAATACATGTTTGACGTTTTGGCATCATGTACAACTTTACCAACTTTAATTTAAGCGCTTGTGTACTTTTCAAGGTATTCTCGAAAAACCATAATCTGGACAGGTGCGGACGTACGCTCACATCCACACACGCACCCACGTTGGCATTGACAAGGACACTTTTTCATTTATACCACCCAACAGGACCCACCTGTACCCATAGTCGCTCTACCATGGGGTACCCCTGGAGTGTCGCTACTCATCCACTCCAAGAGTTTCCTTGGCAACCGTCCTCTCATGGATGTACAGTACAATATGAAGCTCCACCAGCCAAGTGACTACTAATACAATATCTCATCTCAACTCATGTTTCATTATAATTTGACATATTTCTTGTGTATCAGTGAGCTCCAGAGAGTCACTGGTACCAATTGCAGTGAGCTGGAAGAGTACAAGTGTCTGCCAAAAACTAACTTCAGTCGCCCTCGTAACAATGCGTAATTTATTTGTAGCCCGTGTGCCCCCCCCCCTTTTCTTTGGATTTTGTGCTTATTAACTCCTATATCGATTTTCAGTTTGACGAACGTCCGTTAAATTCAACTTATCTTGTCTATCAATACTGAGATTTAGCCATCGTGTCATCTCTCTAAAGGCCCAGATTTCTCTCGTTATTAAACCTTTTTCTTGTTTGACACTGAGAAAATAGCCTGTTTTTATGAGTAGCCTTCATTATTTTTTATTTTTTTAATTGAGAAAATAGCCTGTTTTTCAAAAAAGTCAGAACGACCTTCAGTAAAATTTGATCTGCTGGAAAAGCTTTAGGATTCGCCATAAAAAGGATGGTTAGTAATTATGTTTACAATGCAATGATCTAAAGAGTATCGCTGGTAATTTCGCCGGACCAATTTTAGGAGTCTAGGTAAAATTCTTTTACCTTTTTAGTCACAGTAACCAGTAAACGCTCCAAGTTTAGACATCTGCATCCAGAGAAATTCCTGCCAGTGAATGATATGAAATAAAGGTGACGATCATTTCTTTTTGTTACCACTTACAGAACAATAATTATTTTGCTGAACTCAATCTTCTACAGAGCTGTGACTATGGCAACTGAAAACTCACCAACGGATTAAATCACTCTAAGAAACCTGAGACTGTCGTTAGTGGATAGAAATCATTGTACTTGAGAACTGAACTAGATTCACTTAACTAGATCAAGATCATTACCAGTTTTCCCTTTCAACAAGTTTCAATGAATGTTCTAAGAAGTACACACATGAAAAGATTGCCTTGGACTTGGTCTCTCTTCCTTTCTTTCCCTGTCTTTTTATCCCGTAAATAACTACTTTTACCGTTATACTTACTTAGCTAATAAATAGTGACAACCGTATAACTACACAATTCACGTAATTGTTGTCAGAAATTATGGTACATTTTTCATAATGTCACATTGTAGTTTTACCCTGGCATTATTTTCCTAGAAACAAATCGTTTTGATGGATCAACATTATTCTCAAGCAAATCACCTTAGGTTGTAAGAATAGGGATTTTACCCGCTTTTATGAGAAAGGGAAGATTGTAGTCATGAAGTAGGGACGCAATTATCTATTGACATGATGAAGTTAGGTTTGAACGCATTAACACTGCAATGTGACGTGGACAGAGAGAAACAGTTTTATAAAGTACGCTGCCGTCGTCACTGTATAAGCCCACATTTGTTTTGCCCTAGCGAAGGTTCAGCATATGGCAATGTACAGACCTACCAGCTAACAAATGTCTGTGTCATCGTGGCTGCTGATGGTCACGTCAAATAAGCTTAGGCTGCCCTTCGTTGTCCTTGGATTTCCGCTGTTAAACAGGTTCGTCTGTTCATGCGTGATTCTGTCTTGTATTCTTGTCTTGGTATAAGTCTTGTTTCGGGCTACTAACAAACGGTAGTCGCCTGCACACTTCAGGGTTTCGTTAAACAAGTTTTGTTAATGGCTTTCCCATATAAATACTATCTAGATTTGCTGATTTTTTTTTATTAACCGTGACCCACATATGCATACAAGAGGGCCATCCACGGAGTTGCGTATCTCATCGCCAATATGCATTGATTTCGATACAGGGCTTGCACATGAGGACTGTTGATAGTTTACCGCAACCACATACGTCACGGAGACGTAATTCCGGGCACTGATTCTAAATTACATCCAAATATTCATCAAACACAAAATGGTGGTAAGCAGAAAAACCGAAAATAAACGGTCGTGTTGATATCTACTGTAAGGTACAGGCTTAAGCCCATAACTTGGTGCCACTAATTACGCTCAAGTAACGATATCAATAACGGCTCTAAAGTATCTGTGCATGCTGCGCTACATAACACAATTATAACATTGGCTTATTCCATGTATGTTAGGCTAAGTGGTTAGAGTTAGGGCTAGGAAATAAGAGCATCACTCTACGGTGTATTTGCACATTGGTATCTTATTGACCTGTGCAGGACTTGGTTCTGCTAAAATTATTGTTTGACTTAAAAGCAAACTTCTCGTAATTTACAGGAGTGTTCAAAGACGTTGCCCACGGGGGCCAGTTCTGCTAAAATTGTTTTGGCTAAGTTAAAATGTGGTGCCCGAAACTATGTCCTTGGTATATGTAGTTGCGGTACACTATGGCAAATCACAATGTGCAAGACCTGTATTTAAGACTTTATTGAAATCAATGCATGTTGGCGATGCGATACCTTCCTCTGTGGATTGCCTTCTTGTTAATTCTTTAATTGTATTTTTTATTCTTTCAATTTAATTGTATTTTTTAAGTGTACAGTTGTTTCTGGGACAATGTAGGCCTGGAACAAGATCACGTTTGGTATGAGAATTTCTCCTGAAATTCAGATGTGTTTTCATTAGATCATATTGTATAGATCATTAATTACAAGTTTGGATTACACTTAAGCACAGTTAATGACACGAATGATGTCATGATGAGATTAACAAGGCGTAATGATACATATTTAGAAGAGGTGTCGAGCTTAAAGATATCTGTTAATTAGATCCCATCTGGAACACGGGAATATGCTGTTAGTGTTCGAAACACTCACATGAGGAGTGACATGTATTTATTAAAGAAGGAGAAGAGACACTTCATATGAAGACAGTCTTTCGCTTTATTTGTTATAGTGTTCTATACGTTTGATCCTGATACAAAGGCTTCTTAAACGTACGTTTGTAAAGGCATCATATCATACGCCTTTCTGCCAGTCCGCAACGTTTCTTTTCCTATTTCTGTTATCAAATGATGCCCAGCAACCATAAAAGGTAAGTAGAACAGCCTCCAATTCAAAAGTGTGGTTAACAGATCCTTAGCAATGTCAGAACTTTAGTTGGACCCAACATAGAAATGGAACGGGCTAACCAAGAGATACCTTTGACTAAAGATGCGCCCGATCATAACTTTTAGGTCAGGGCGGAATCGAAATTTACTTGAAAATCGGACCAGTCAAAATCCGGACTTTCAAAATGCTATGATAAAATAAGAATTGTTCAGGGTCCCCTGTGTTCAACGTAAAACTTCTAAATTGGTGTACCCTATTTACAAGTCATTTCCTTTGTTTCAAAGTGAAACATCTAAATTGGTAAAGTCTATTTACAAACAATGGGAGTTGCAATTGGTTCTCAATAATATCAAGAAATTGCCGATATTACATCCACCTCTTGGTCCAGGAAAAAAAGGGAAACACCTCATAGCTTTTTAAAAAAATATCACTGGCATAGATACAATAATGACATTTTACAATTTTGATTGTTCTACCTCAGAGCTTAACTATTTTGTGGAACATATCAATGCGATCTACCCAACCCTCAGATTTACAGCTGAGGCCTTACCAACAGAGATATCATACGTAAATCTCCTCACTTTAAAGAAGGAGGTTTCACACCATCTGGGTACCTTGATACATGTATCTATATCAATTCTTGAGAAGCTTTCAACATTTATCTCTAGAATTTACGAACCCCCAAAACTTTGTAAAAGGATTCATTAAAGGTAACCGATGTGATTTTAGTGAGAGAGTCAACCTTTTCAAACAGACACTCCAAGTTGAACGGGATTAATTGGGAGACTTTATAAGCAGCGCCACACCTTTTAATTTGGAAAAACCGAGCAGACCACTTTAACTCTAAAGCAAAAGCATCCAGTCCTCCACCTCACATTGAAATAACAGACCTCTATGAACTAACTAGCGTCTTATCACAGAACACTCTATTTTTATGGCGGCGGGGGGGGGGGATTTTTCTGAGCATGAAAAGTATTAACGATTTAGTTACATACTTACATTTACTACTACTTTTGTTAAATACACTGGTTATAAAATAAGACATTGCAACCTGATGACAGGTCGAGCTTAGCTCAGATTTAAGTGAGACTTGTATCGGTGTTATGTGGTGTCATGCATAGAACGGAAGAGAAAAACAACGTAGAACTGGAATTGTCCTCACCTAGCCCAGATAACATCCTTCTGGGTGCAATAATGGTAAATAATTCGCCCATAAATATATACCCCTCACAGCCAACCCTTCTGGCACCGATGTGACAGAAATGAGAACCATGTAGTCCTATTTAGGACCAGATGGGTCCGACTATTTTTTCTGGCTGCGTTGCCTTAACTTCAATTTTTAAAGTTAACACTTTGCGATTGCTAAGTTTAAATTCCAATATATTAGTGAGTGCAATTTGACACGCTGTTGGAGTACGTTTCTAATAGTCTTTAAAGAATAATCCTTCTTTTTTAGTGGATATTCAGACCATTTTAGTGACAAAATGCAATTTCCTTACAGAAACGGAGTGTCTTGAACTGATGCTGTGGGGGTTTTGATTTATGATTCTGTCTCCCATTTGAATAGGAATGAGAAACTATATCAAAGTACTTTTTCTCGACTTTTTACTGCTTTCAATACAGTTTTACCGAATCGGTTATTGAAAGATATATCAATATTTATTGAAAAACCATACCTTATAAATTGGATTGATACTTTTTTGCATGAGTGGGCATAGCAGAAAATCTTAAAAATAAAGTTAGTGTGACACAGGGAGGAACAATATTGCTGTTGTTAATATGACTGATCAAAAATGCAAACTATTTTTGTATGTCAGACTTGTATGTGTATTATGGTATTTTGTTCTGACAAGGAACAGGAAATGTTGGATTAATTTTATTTATTTTTCACCAGTAAGTACTCAGTTCTATATGTGACTGGGACATTGTTGTTTACTGTCATGCTAACATTGCGTATAATGGCAATCACATGGAGTTTCCTGCGAACCATCACTTCATACGTCATCAACTCGTTTACCATTCGGATTCATAGATGTCATGCGATATAAAAAAAATAAATAAATCTAGATAGAGATAGATAACGATGTACAGCCTTTACCGATGGAATATTACTACTCGTTTCGGAAATATACCTTTATTTTTAGCTCAATAATATTTCCTGTTTTCCTTGCAACTAATTTACATGTTGGTGAAGATTTGAGTATTAGGGTTGATTACTGAATTCGTAATACGTGTGTATGTTAAAGAAGCTCTACTTGCCAACAATTACTGTTACAGTTAAATGAATAAGCGTCAATCGTGATGCCTTTTATAAGGATTCGAGGTTGCATTTCCTATAAAATGTGTGATCCTGATGTACGCCATAGAAGACTTGAAGCTATGGTGCTACATAACGTGAAGTCTAACAGACACGGTGAAAGGCATAATACACTAAATAGAATAATACAACTTTAATACCAGTTGGTAATATCCATGCAAGTGTCACTGCCGAATTGCGCCAAACATAACTTGAAGCTGTGTGTCGTTATATAATGAGAAAAATGACAGTTATGATAAAACAAATAAATGACAAGAAATTGAGGCATCAGTTTCTGATATGTGGTTTTCTTTAGGCTAATGACTCTGGAATTTACAAGACATTGTACCCGATCACCCAACATTAATGCCAATTGGTAATATCCATGCAAGTATCACTGCCGAATTGAGAGACAAATGACTTGAAACTATTTGACATCACATAATGAGAAATGTAACGGTTTTGACGAAACAAGAACTAAAGCAAAATTAAGGTATTAGTTTGTGATACGTCGTTTGTTTTAAGGCAAATGACTTTGAAATTTACAAAACCTTGTACCCATCACCCACCATTAATACCACTAGGTAATATCCATGCATCTGTCGCTGTCGAACTGAGCTAAAAAGAGAGAGAAAGGAAAGTGGTGAAGAGAGAAAATATCAAAATCTATAAATAGTATATGTAATATATATAATATCTATAAATTAAACTATATCTGCCAAACAAAGGTAAAAAATAGCAGTTGAAGCTTGATATTTCAGCACTCAAAAACAGTGTTTTCGAACCTGATTTGTGTGGGCTGCCCTATAAGCTATACCGTGTTACCAAAAGTCATATATACTGTACGCAACTTACTATGGGGTATTGCGGACTGATACAATTCTGAGAGGAGCTTTGTCGTTTCAAATGTTATGACAAGCAACGTCAACTGATTTTAAGGAAATGGTAGTCAGAACAGCATAACGTCATTGTAATCCTCAATGGACTTTAGGTTCCAAAATAAGTGATGTTTACAAAAGCATCAATCTGGTGGTATCTGTTACAAATCTTCTTCTTTTTTTTTCCTCAGCTGATTTTGCTCTCTTTTTCGTTTGTTTAACGAATACAGTTTATCACTTTACTTAGTGCTAGTAATCCTAACGTCGACAATATAAATATCAAAGCCTTGTATCTTTAGTTCAGCTACATTTATAGTTACAATCGGTTTGTGGTGTAATTCACTTGGATGCGTTGTTGGCGGGGGGTGTTTCCACTTAGAACGTCTGCTTCATAACATTTTAATTTCCTTACCTACATATCTAGTAAAAAAAAATAAATGAAATAATACCTACTAACCTTTAACTCATATGCAATTATGTGTGCTTATTTGCCGACCGGACAAAATATTATTTGGCCATTTTCATCAATACACATAGGGACTGCGGACGATAAAAATGATTTCAAATTATTGAGGTTTAAAATAATTTCGATTTCAACAAAGACACTGAGAATTAAAATGTTGCTGAAACTGATATGAGATCTTCACAATCGGCATTATACTTTAAAACAAGATCAACAATGTTGCTTAATTAGCTCAGCTGCAGCTGTTATAGAGAAACGATTGGAGTAAGAAAGAACTGAAAGAAACGTAAAATGTATAATCAAAATATTTGCTCAACTTCTGAATATAGTATGGACTGGATTGTTTTGAATATGTTATAAATATGGCAAGTGAAGCAAGAAAATATAGTGTTAACTGAAGAGTTACGTTTGCTTGCGTAACTGTTATTAGTCGATAAGTCATTTAGCAGTAAAAGGTGGCAATCCTTATTGCACTGATGGAGTTGAAAATTTCCCAGTCTTGACTTTGGTTAGCATAGAAAAACTATTTTGCTTGATATATTTATCTTTAAGTGTATAAAAATAGTATTGTGCTCTGTTGTATATGCTTG